>JALPQI010002995.1:0-97544 GCA_025490895.1 Thaumatotibia leucotreta
TGGCTTTGGTTTTGGTTTCTCGAATACAAAGAAAAATAACTACACTTGTAAAATACACTCATAAAGCTATTAGTCGCCGAAGCTTGGTAAAAAATATTAGTCTAAGCTATTAGCGTGTTACTTATCGCAGTTAACTAAAGAAAATTATAAAATTTGGGTAGATTCGGAGGAGAAATAATTAAAATTGTTAATTCCACCCCTTTTTACGTTTATCTATTTAGGTTAACGTGTCCGAAAACCGTCTAAATAAAATATCTCTGGCTTCCAATAGATATATTCCTCAAAACCATCAACTTCATATCCATTTTCAATTTTTTTTCCATTGTATTCAATAATTTAATTCATTCAATTATAATAAACAACATGACAAAATACTATAATACTAATCTAAACTTAACTAAAGAACCTTAAAGCTAAACGAATAAGCACCAATCAATCAAATAACCCACCCCGTAACATTCCCGGTGCAAAGGTGCCTAACAAACTAGCGGCATTTCCGCGCTAATTTCCATTTTTAATAAATTTAAATATTTTATTTTAACTAAGCAAACAATTTGCTTTTTACCGCCAATGTTTAATTTTTTTAATATGTAATAAAGCATGGGTAATACCCCAATCAGCCAAGCTGGACTAATATTTTTTATTAGTGTACCAATATTAGTTACCAGTCTAATAATTATTTTCGAGAAACAGAAAATATTAGGACTTGTAAAATTTTCACTAGTAACTAATAACTAATATACTTGTAAACTAATAGTTACGAGAAATAGGCCCCAGGGGCCTATTTCTCGTACCTTATTAGACTAGTAATATTAGTCCATGGGCTAATATTTTTTACAAGTTTACAATTTTGCGTTTCTCGAAGCCACTCTAATAAAATATTAGTTATTAGTTACCAACTAATAAATATTAGCTAATATTATTAGACCTAATTTGGTTTTGGTTTCTCAAATACAAAGAAAAATAACTACACTTGTAAAATACACTCGTAAAGCTATTAGTCGCCGAAGCTTGGTAAAAAATATTAGTCCCAACTATTAGCGTTTTTCTTATCACAGTTAACTAAAGAAAATTATATAATGTGGATGGATTTGGATGAGAAATAATAAAATTGTTAATTCCTCCCATTTTTACGTTTATCTATTTAGGTTAACATGTCCGAAAATCTTCTAAATAAAATATCTCTGGCTTCCAATACATATATTTCTCAAAACCATCAACTTCATATCCATTCTTAATAAATATTAAATTAAAATATTTTATTTTAACTAAGCAAACAATTTGCTTTTTACCGCCAATGTTTAATTTTTTTTTTAATATGCAACAAGGCATGGGTAATACCCCAATCAGCCAAGCTGGACTAATATTTTTTATTAGTTTACCAATATTAGTTACAAGTCTAATAATTATTTTCGAGAAACAGAAAATATTAGGACTTGTAAAATTTTCACTAGTAACTAATAACTAATATACTTGTAAACTAATAGTTACGAGAAATAGGCCCCAGGTGAAGTGGAGCCACTTTGTTGTGCCAATATAAAAACAAAAAATAATTATGGCGATTTACTCCCTTATTCATAAACACCTACTAACTTAGCAAACCGCTAGGTATTGTTTGTCGTTTTCGGTCATATCAATATGTAAATAAGTCCGAAAGGGTCCGAAAGGAGGCGTATATGAATAAGAGGGTTCGTTTCGAACTTAAAATGACTAGTGGCTACCACTGCAATAGTGGTTACCATGCTAGGTACAGTCGCCGACAAATATATCGGGGTGCTTAGACAAGTTGCCAATCGCTAACGCTTAATCGTCAATCGTAAACGAAAGGCAGCTAACTGTCTTTGTAGTACTAATATGAAAGAGTGACAGAGAGCGAAAACTGCGATACGCTACCAAGCGTTAGCAATTCGCAACTTGGCTAAGCATCCGGAGCGGCCAAAGTGCCCATAAACATCTCAGCGGGATTTTATTGTAAGGCGTTAGAATGCATGTTCAGATGTTTGTGAATACAGTGGCAGCTTCAATATATCTGATGGCGGCTGTACTTACAGTCAGTCGGAACCCTAGGGCAATCAAGAACTATGTCGAACAGACGCTATATTATATTAGATCATTACCTATGAAATTGGAGTTTTGTATGGAGAATTTTTTGAAAATTCTATTTCCCGTACAATGAATTTTGTGAATATTTTTTGATGTTAAAATAAAAATAAACCAAATTTTGCCAGTAATATTAAACATTTCTAAGGCGTGTTTTGTATATTTGTATTACAGGAAACAAGGTACTATCATACATTTATACCTATTTTAAAACATAGGTATTTATGAACCGGCAGCATAGTACAGTCACCGTCAATAGTATCTTATACCATGAAGGCCGCAAAAATATGTGACAAAACCTTACTTAGAACAACATAAGAGTGTGTCACATATTTTTGAAGCCTTCGAGGCGTAAGATGTTATTGACGGTGACTGTACAAGAGTTGTATTCAAAGCTTATTTTTGAATATTATTTAAGGGAAAAAACTAGTATTACTTAGTGTGCAAAAACCTTTGTTACACAGTGCACTGTTGGAAAAAAGAATATTATCTAATTTTCTCTTTAGATAATAAAATAAGGGATCAACTAAAGACTGTGACCAAAAACGCCAATTTCATAGGTAATGACATATCAAATTGTAAGAAATCTCTTGCTACTTTGTTAGAGTGGCTCAGGGTCCCAATTGGTTGAGTGCATCATTAGTGAAAAATATCGTCTACCGCTTTTCCAATTTATCGTTACAAACTAGAATCGAAAAGATTATGTTTGACCGACTGTACATGGTGCACACTTACAATCAACTGCCGCACGACCCAACACAATTACAAACAGCTGGCATGAATAAATAATTACATACATGAAATAAAACATATCTGCACTAGCAATATACAAGTGGCAGAATATTCTCAAAATTGCCTTCACTGCTGCAAATTGTCATTATAAAAATCTCATGCAAGCGAGAGTTGAGGCCACGCACACATCAACATGTCATGTAAACACACGGGAAATCTGAAATTAGTGTTCTTTTTTCGTACTGACAGCAAACCCAATTGCAACTGTAAGATTGACCAAAAAGTTTGTTCAAGGGATTTGCTTCAATATTTTGACGCAATTCATTCATTCATTCACTATATTTTTTGCAATTAGTACTTCATTTGGATGTGTGTGTAATCATTCACCTCAACTCTCGTGCCGATACCTGTACCATTGAGAACATTCTCCGTCAGAGTAGGGATTATTAGGCTATGCACCCAGCAGTTGACGATCGTGACCTTCGACGTTTGAATTACATACCCGATGCTGTATAAACTCAAGTGCCGTAAAAATTAGCCCTAATTCTTAGCAATAAATATGTGACGTTATAATACCAAGAACTTATTGAGAATATTCTAATATTTGTACTGTAATTTGATAATGATTTCATAGGTGCCTATAAAATATTACAGAACGGTGGTAAGTTAAAGCTGAATGGCAAGAAATAGGGAATCCGTCAAGAACTTTTTGCATACAAAATCATAATAAAGATACGCACGCAATAATCGCTTGCGGATTGCCATTATTAACCGAATTCAAAAAAAGGAGGAGGTTCTCACTACGACTGGTTTTTTTTTTGTATGTATGTTTATCGTAGGTACGTGTATAACCCCGAGATGGTCCCGTTGGTACCAAGTTGGGGTCTGATGATGGGATCTTGGAGAAATCGAGGGATCTCTTCAAATGTTATAGATACATGTATGGCACTTTTGGTAATTTTCATTCATTTACAAGAATTTGCATTCAGAAAGTAGGATTTGATGATAAATGATGGAATCGCTTGAAGTTGGTTGTTTTTAATTTTTTATTGGCAATTATTATTTTAATAATTCTGAAATGCTGATAACACTCTATTAGGTATGGTAATATTTCATAATATGGCAAATAAATTGGCAGTAAATTGATGCTTTCGAAATCTCTTGAAGTATATAATAGTTCGGGAAATATTATTTGACTCACTGTTATCTTACATACGACCTTTTGTTTTGCGTTAACACTTACTAGACAATCAGCAGTCTAAGCTCTGAAATGGAATTCGAGATCAAAAATGTAAACAATCTATGACAATGACATGACATTACAAAGTCAATGTTAAAGTGACATTCCAGGGGTATAAAACGTTTTATATCGAATGTAGTTTTTAACACCTTTGTAAATTAACGTCGCGTTTTGAGATTGGTTTTTTATTTTATTTAACACTTCACTTACAACTATCCTTACAGGTACTAAACCTAAGACAATGTTTTATGTGTAGATGTAGATACGCGAAAGTCAAAGTATGTTCGATACACAAAGTATCACAATCGTTATCATATTTTTGGATATGATAATAAAAACATACATCTGAGTGTCGACGGTTCCTGTTTACAAAAATAAAACCTAGAAAATTTGCTAGAATGATGTAAAATGTAAATATTCAACATAATCAATGTTTGAAAACGAATGTCGTGTTACTTTAATCTTTAGGATAGTCGGGGAACGAATTTCAGTCTTCATCTTAGTTACGATCGAATCCATTTCGATTAAAATATGAAAATGATTGATTTGTAGGTAAAAATACTAAAATCTGTATACTGCTAAATTTTAGGAGTAAAAATTCATGAAACATTCATTTGGTGCACCCTCTTGTTTTGATTTTTGAAGTACATAGTTATAAATGCGAACCCTCTTAAATGGTTCTTAGTGTAGTTACCGTATTAAATTACGAATAAACTAGTTATTGTTATAACTGCGAACCAAATGTTTAAGATTTCTTATCATTGCCAGTAATATAAATTAAACACCTTACATTTTATTAAAAGTAGCGAAATATATCATTAAAAAAATTATGTTTCGCTTAATGTTTTGTATTAAAACTTTGTAAAATATTTAATAATTCTGCGTACCGTCAGTGACGGTAAATACGCATTTTTTATAAGTATTTGAATGATTTTAGATTACCCCCCTCTCGTGATTATTTTTTTGTGGTGGTATCCCATTTGTTTACATTTTTGATCTCCAATTCGATTTCACACCTTAGCACTTTTCTTTTGTTAATGAAGCGAAACAAAAGATCGTAAGTAAGATAAGAGTCGGTCAAATAATATTTCCAGAACTATACCCAACTGTCATGTAATAAACCAAAAGTCGCTTAGGCCAGGATTCTACTTGCAAGTTTCTTGCGTAAGTTCATTGTAAATACTACTTAAGTACCTATAAGTCACCGTAATCAATATTTGTATTGAACTTGCGTAGGAAACTTACAAGTGGAATCCTGGATTTATCGACAATCTCGAGGAATGAGTACCCAAAATCGGTATCCAGTAAAGGACATGATCTGTTTATAAAAATCAACCTATTAGATAAACAGTCTAATTCATTTATTTAAATACCTATTAGATATCATATACCAAAGAAAAACTACCGAAGTTTACCAACATTGAAGGTGGAATACAACTCAAAAAAAACATTTAATAAAACAATTTGAATTGTTCCGCAGAAAATCGAATTGATTTCATTCTGCTTTTTACATATTTTAGGCGGCAAAACAATTTCCTTTAATAAGACGTTATATTTTATCTAAGCAGAAGTTAAATAAAATCTTAGATGATTATTAGACTCTTAGTCTAATTGAGTTAGTAGTTAAATAAAATCAATTAAATAATTATTTTTTCCCCTAAAATATGAACAAGCGGATTGGGCAATTTTTTTTTCTAAAAACAAAGAAGATGTCTCCTGATTGCTTGGTGCATTCGAACATATTTAACAAGATTGTTCACTATTATTTGTAACCGATACATCTATTATAGCAATAAATATAAAAATCCGCGAATGATTTCTGCTTGCATAGCCGTTTTCTTTCGAAAATAACCTCACAAAATCCGCCATATTACTTACGTTTAGTCGTTGGTATGACATGATCATATTAAAGCAAAGGTAGGGAAAGGAAACGAACTCGTTTCCCGAAAATAGTCTTTATGATAAAAATCGTATTCCAGGGTACCCTAACCCTTACATTTCATTAAGTATTCCTCGTATACATTACTGTATGATTACTAGAATGGGTTATACGTCGTGGACTGTTTACTTTATATATGTACCTATAATATAACCTCACACACTAGACATTCTATATTAATCTTTATTTGGTTTTATTAAAAAATAAAGTTAACTGTCAAACGGATAAATAAAGAAACAGCGGTCGTAAACCTTCCTTCTTCGGTTACGGCTGATACCGCAGAATTTTTCGGGACAACCAATTTTTTTAGGCTTAGATTTTTGGTAAACAAAGAAGCAGTCATTGACCAGCTATTTCACGCACCCGATGTGCACGTGCTCGGTCTTTAGGATATTTATGATAAAACTTAAAAATAAACGATAAAATAACATCTGGTGGATGTTTGATATTATAAATCCTTCATTCAATTTTGAGGCAATTTCCCCGCATGTAAAAAACACCACCAGTGTATTCAACTGCAAAGCTTGTGCTTCACTCGGGTGTAAGGTGTACCTAATAGAGTTTGACGTAATTGGTTGATTCTGATCCACAAATAAATCCAGTAAATATGATTATGAGCCCATTTTATAAACGTTACGCATTTTTTTAAACAAATGCCTTATTTACAATACAATTTACAATAACTCTCAATAAAGAGTTCTTGTATAATCATGTATATATATCTTATATAACGGGAAGTTTGACAAATACAGAACAAATTACTTCTTTAGTAATAGTGTACATTATATAGAATAAAATTAATTATGTATGTCAATGTACATTAAAGAGTAGTTTTTTATTAAAAAGAAAGGCATACAATATAATCCATGAAATAGAAAGCCTATTATTGAATAACAGCATTTCAATAGAGTCATTAAGGAAGTTTATTAAAGGCATCCAAATTAATTGCCGAGCGCAAAATATGCGGTCAAATGATAATAGAGACAGTTTAATCAGTGGCGATGAATGCATGCATTCTATTGTGTGCCGTTTGGCATACGAGCATTGTGCCTATTCAGGGCCTTCATTACCATGCGTATAAGTTTAAATTAGGCCAACATCATTATAAGTATATTTGAATATTGTCGTATCATATTTTTGCCTGAAATAAAAAAATAAGAACACATGTTTAACAAAACAACAACTAAAGTAAAAATGGAAAATAAACCGTGTATTCATTTTTGATATCAGTATGCTTAGCATAATAGATATATCTCTCCATCTTATAGTAACTATATGAATAAAAGAGGGATGGATAGTCTATCTCGCAGCGACATATTGTCGCACTAATCTTGTGCTATGACTACAGATTTGGGCAAAAAGTAATTCGATTACTTTTGTAAGTATGTGTACTTTCTAATCTAAAATTACACATACAAATATAATTTACAGAAGTAATCATATAAATGTTTGCCAACTCTGATTGATATAATTTGACAATGGTAATGTTGGCATTTTTTTATATAAGAAAAAAATTGTATTGGTGATATTTAACATTGCGTCACATTTTTTTGCTTGTTTTGAGTCTGCTCGCGAGCACCCAGTAGAATATCGATATGAAGATGCGAGAGTGCGTTTTGGCACTCAGGAACTTTGAATTGATTTTAATATTAAGTAAGGCGTATAAATCTAGATACATTCTTAAAGAAATCCCAAGACTATAGTCGTCTGCAATAGTATTACACAAATCAAATGCATCCACATGGAACATCTCTGGTGGGAAGGCACCCTTGATATCCTCGTGTCACGCTAACAGCACACATGTAAAGGAAATGTATTCGCGTTGTTGATCTTTATTGTTATAGAAACAAGGGCGAAAATGGTCATTTTATTTATTTTAATCGAACAATATCGGTTTCAGTCTCCTAACGCATCAGTATACGAGTATTAGCGCCGGAAGCGCATGACTGACAGCTCCTGTCAAGTCCTGTCACTTTTAGCGGGAACGCAGCTTGCTTGGACATTCTGGATAGAGAAGAGACGCGGATTCAGTCTCCTGACGCATTAGTATACGAGTATTAGCACCGGAAGCGCATTACTGACAGCTTCTGTCAAGTCCTGTCACTTTTAGCGGGAACGCGGCTTGCTTGGACATTCTGGGTAGAGACGCGGTCACGGGAAGTTTGCTAATTCATGCTAATAAATATCCCGAATTATTTGTGGGAACCTTGATAATATAGGTAGAGCTTTATTTTAAATATGAAGTATTTAATTTCCTAAAATACATATGATTTCACTCACACGCGACAACAAAACATTGATTTTTATGTGACGAAAGTAGATAACTGAGCTCTCAGCCCACCTGATGGAAAGCAGGAACTGAGGCCCGTGGAGATAGTGAACAAATAAAATAAGTAAAAAAAGTTTTAAGTTAAACGGTTTTTATTGCACCAAAAACTAGAAATTAAAAAATTGTTATAACTAACCGTAGATGCAACTTTCTGTAGATTACTCACGTGAAACTATTATCACTGTAGTTTTCCCAAGTCGGATGCTGAAAGCCACGTTTAGCCTCTATGTCAGTGGATTAAGCGTTACCTAATCGGAAACTTTTACCAAACTGAAATAAAAACGTGGGGCGTACGCAATTGTGATTAAGTCACTATAGTTATTAAGAACACACATATAAATCAAGACAGCGATAGTGTAATAAGTTTTGTTCTGGCCTTGATAAAAGCTATTTAACTCTGTGGAAGTGATGGAACAGATGGATGATTAATTGCAAAATTAAAGCTACAATTACATATTTTGAACTTGTATGTTTCTTTCTTCATAATAACGCCCCACGTTTTTATTTTAGTTTAGTAAACGTTTCCGATTAGGTAACGCTTAATCCACTGACATAGAGGCTAAACGTGGCTTTCAGCATCCGACTTGGGAAAACTACAGTGATAATAGTTTCACGTGAGTAATCTACAGAAAGTTGCATCTACGGTTAGTTATAACAATTTTTTAATTTCTAGTTTTTGGTGCAATAAAAACCGTTTAACTTAAAACTTTTTTTACTTATTTTATTTTCAAGTTTTTAGTGCAATTGTTAAGTTAATTTCCGATACCATACCGATGTTGATTGTAATATGTAATACAATTATGCGTGCTAAGTAGCGTTTATACTCTCGCGCTTTCACCACGAATCACGACACATATGTAAACGTAATGGACATTATTTTATGTGTAACGCGAGGCGAATCCCTGCTGAATAGATATTTTTAGAAATCCGACACCATTTTTTTAAATTTAGTTTCTCGATTGAAAAATTTTTATTTTTCAATCGAGGCTCGGCGTGGTTAATGTAAGGTTGAATGCCCGAAGTATCTCAAATGGACGTGTTATTCATACAATAGGTACCTTAGATAACAGAGATCTGACAATAAGGAATATATCAATCAATTTGGTTTATTGAGAATTTCAAGTTTTAATTTTTATACAAGTCGAATTTCGAGACTATAAAATATAAAATCATTCTCTGATTCGACCAACCGTAGGACCGCAGGTCTGACGGAAAGTCCGACGCGAACCGAGGGCCTAAAGGGTCAATCCATGCAATCTATCAACCGGAGGGCCATAGCATAGGCCTGACGGCACTATGGCACGCACTACGTGAATCCGAGAGACTTACACTCTCTGTATATCAACTGGAGGACCGGCAGGTCCGAGTGCACGTCCTACGCACACTACCTGCGCTGTCAGCTCATCAACCGGAGGGCCGCAGGCCCGACAGCTGGCCCTACACGATTCACTCACGCTGTCGCTCTCTCAGCTGAAGGGCCGCAGGCCCGACGGCTCGCCCTACGCGATTCACTCACGCTGTTAGTATCAGCTGGAGGGCCGCAGGCCCGACGGCTCGCCCTACGTGAACCACTCACGCTGTCACTCTATCAGCTGGAGGACTGCAGGCCCGACGGCCCGCACTTCGCGAACCACTCACGCTGTCTCTCTATCAGCTGGAGGGCCGTAGGCCCGACGGATCGCCCTACGCGAACCACTCACGCTGTCACTCTATCAGCTGGAGGGCCGCAGGCCCGATGGCCCGCCCTACGCGAACCACTCACGCTTTCACTCTATCAGCTGCAGGGCCGTAGGCCCGACGGCTCGCCCTACGCGAACCACTCACGCTGTCACTCTATCAGCTGGAGGGCCGCGGGCCCGACGGCCCGCCCTACGCGAACCACTCACATTGTCACTCTATCAGCTGGAGGGCCGCAGGCCCTGCGGCTCGCCCTTCGTGATTCACTCACACTGTCACTCTATCAGCTGGAGGGCCGCAGGCCCGACGGTTCTCCCTATACGATCCACTCACACTCTTTCACTCTATCAGATGCAGGGCCGCAGGCCCGACGGCTTGCCCTACGTGATTCACTTACGCTGTCACTCTATCAGCTGGAGGGCCGCAGGCCCGACGGCCCGCCCTACGCGAACCACTCACGCTGTCACTCTATCAGCTGGAGGGCCGTAGGCCCGACGGCTCGCCCTACGCGAAGCACTCACGCTGTCACTCTATCAGCTGGAGGGCCACAGGCCCGGCGGCTCGCCCTTCGCGATTCACTCACACTATCACTCTATCAGCTGGAGGGCCGCAGGCCCGACGGTTCTCCCTATACGATGCACTCACGCTCTTTCACTCTATCAGATGGAGGGCCGCAGGCCCGACGGCTTGCCCTACGTCATTCACTTACGCTGTCACTCTATCAGCTGGAGGGCCGTAGGCTCGACGGATCGCCCTACGCAAACCAATCACGCTGTCACTCTATCAGCTGGAGGGCCGCAGGCCCAACGGCTCGCAATACGCGAACTACTCACGCTGTCATTCTATTAGCTGGAGGGCCGCAGGCGCGACGGCTCGCCCTACGCGATCCACTCACTCTGTCACCCTATGAGTCTATCAGCCGGAGGGCCGCAGCAATGACATACGGTACTAAACCGTGGTCGGTGGTCGCTTACAATGGGCCTCATAAGAAGGCTCAAAGTCACCCAAAGGGCAATGGAGAGGCCTATGCTAAGAGTCTCTCTGCGAGATCGGATTACAAATGAGACCATCCGCAGCAGAACCAAAGTAACCGATATAGCTCTTCGAATCGCTAAACTGAAGTGGGCGGGGCTCGTCGCACGTGGATTGCGTGGAACCGATGGCAGTTGGGGCGGTAAGGTTCTCGAGTGGCGGTCACGTACCGGAAGGCGCAGCGTGGGTAGGCCCCCCACAAGGTGGACTCATGACAGTGAACGTCTTTCAGCTGATATGATGATGATGATGATGATAATTAAATCCGTATGTTTCTACCAAATATCTAAAGCAGTACTGCAAAATCTACATATCGCTAAACCTAGCGGTTGTGGCAGGCAGTAACACTGGAGTATCAGATTTGAGGAGTTGGATGTTAGTATTAAATACGCATGTTTCTACTTAATATCTAAAGAACTTCTTTAAAATCAAGATATCGATAAAAGATAAACCTTGCGGTTATTGTAGGCAGTACTGCAGCATAAGGAGTGAGGAGTTGGAAGTCAAGATCAGGCTGTTAGTATTTGATTATGCCAAACATGCTATACTTTAATTTTCACGTGTCTAACACTCTCGGTTAAGGTAAGCAGTACGTCTGCAGCATCAGGCTTTGAGGATACAAGGATACAAATATTATAATATTGCATTGTCATGGGGACTTGATAAGAGTTCCAAATTTTATTGATTTCGGTGCAGTAGAAGTGGTCGAAACATCGATCACAAGATTTGAAGCATCGACGACAGTTGATACGCGGTGAAGTTAATAAAAACCGTTTAAAAATCGCCTATGCGCTGCTTAACCTGAAGACTTAGATGGATTGCCTCTATCTATGCCAGTAATTACACCGGCTATCTTACCCCCAAACCGGAACACAGTACTAACTATTTAGCGGCTGGAATGAAAATAAATATCAGTTTGACGTACGAACCCAACCTGTAAGCTTTGAATAAATTGGCTAAAGTGTAAAAAGGATTGCCACCTTATTCCTATGAGTGCGCTCCGAGCAATGTCTTATGCTTATCTCGAGGGACAGATGAAGTGAATGAGATGTTTCCGATGGGCATATTCATCTCCATATCCGTGGGAAATACATTTTAGTAATCGAAAACGAAAACGAATGTAAGTACCCAGTGTTATTTTTTCATAGTATTTGAGGGGTAAGAAAGTTTGTGTTAAAATAAGTCGATACCTATATACCAAGGGTGCCTATAGAAAAGTAGTTAAATAATTGGTTCATCCATTTTTACCTCAAAGAACGTCATCGTTATTATTTATTTATTACACAAGAACGGCTTACACGAATTATCTGAAAGTTGCCGCATTGCCAAAGTGTCCGTTGTTAGCACTTTGAAGACATGATAACATGGATGACGAATGATCAATTTTGGCATCCAATTGCACGCTACTTACAAGAATTTTCTCAAGTCTACGGAATGATAACGGCGATTAGAGTAGGTAGAACGGCAGAACATTGCAATACAGCCTGTTATCGGCATGCGGGTATTCATGAAAATGGATTCATAAAATTCATTATTAACAAAAGTACCAAGATTAGTACAATCGACTAAATAAATTGTATGAGTAAAGATTTATTACTTTGCCGAGCACTAACACCTGTAGTCATTCATTTCCTAGTGTTGGTGACAGTACCATCAACCTACAATTTATACACGGTGCGACAGAAATCCAAATTCCATTGTAACCTTGACTTAATGATCCAATACAGTACCAAAACATTTGATCACTCACGGCAATATAGAATAAGTCTTACAATTTTATGTAATAGCAGCACTTCAAAAGCAATATCACGCAGGCGGTCGGCTGAATCTATAGGCATCTATTTATCTTTGGTGAGAACAATATGTTATTGACAGCAAGTGGATAGTTAGACACATATCCCAGAAAGGAAAGTAGTAGGCAAGTATGAAAAGACGTGTGTATTGGGGTCCCGAATCGTTAACAACATATCAATAAGTACCTGTACACTGTACAATACCAGATTCCAGCAACGCGGAAAATTTCATTGGACGTGAAATGGTTCATTTTCGTAACTCAAACGAAAATAAAGGAACCTTTAGAAGATCACTTTGATGTGCGTATTATAGGTATATCTGTCGAGTATTTTTTTGAGGATAACGAGTTACAATGAACATAAAATATCCAGACCGCTTAAAGACATAAAACTTAATGACTTTTTGCTTTCTTAGGTGAAAGACTTAGGGCCTGTTTCACCACTGAATAAAATATATCTATCAAATCAATATTAACTAGAAAAGGCTAGTTTCTTAGGCCCAAAGAAAATTATAGTGTACCTTTTATTACGATAGAGTTAATTTTATCTAACCGATCTATTTATCCGGGAATAGTGAAATAGGTAGGCCGTTAAGGGTTTAGAATGGGTGCGCCAAAGTATTTATAAAATTGCAACTTAGATTATTGGAACTCCGAAAATTTTTCTTATACAATTTAACTTCATAATGATCGGTATTTAGAATAATCTTTGTTCATAATTATCATCACATAGAATTATTTATGTTCATAATATTGTTTTTCATACATATTTTTAGTACTAACTTTTATGTTTATATAATTTTTCACTATACTTATTTTATGCTATATATTCTAATGTTATAGGTATTTATTTTTATCTGTACTGGTTTTATGTATGAATTATTTTTGTTTAATTAAATATAAATCGTACTATTACTGTAAACTAGCTACCTGCACAAATCAGGTTGTGGCAGAGTAGGTACTGTACTAAACGGGTTCCCTCTAAACTTTTTTTGTCCGAAACGCTTAGGACATAACAGACTTGGTATAACCTATTTTGGAATCAACTTAATGAGACAGAAACATCACTTGGCTTAAATAACAATATTTCGAATATTATTTTGTCCGAAACTATCTTGGCATATCATTATTTACGCCGAGTGTTATAAGACAGAAATTAGATTTGCATTTTTTTATTTGGGCATGTAGCCACATGTTCGAAACTGGCCTTTTATGTCAGGCCGAATTTGCTGTGAGGGTGAAAACTTCTGCAGTGAGCGAGCGAAGCGAGCGAACAAAACCTTTCGGGGCAGATCCGACTCGGATAGGTTAGGTTAGAAGACTAAGGCGGGAGCGAAGCTCCCGCCTTAGTCTTCGAGGTTATTTTTTTTTTAGCAACCTAGAAAGTACTCAGCTCAGTAACACAGTAAGTAACGTACAGAATATTACTACTACCTCGATTATATTGAGAGGTTGTAATTATTCCTTCTCTGTTATGCTAAAACAAACTATGCCGATACTTTTTATGCCTCATCATAAATAGGAGCATCGAAATTATGCTCGAATAATATTCGAACAACTCGAAATCTGCCACAAAGAAATATGCTAAAGTTGAGTATGCCACAACAGTTTCTGCACAAAGCCCATTATGACTACATAGTTTATGTTATTCATAAAAGAATTATACCACAACAGAGTGGACCTAATGGGAAAATGTTTATAAATAAACAATTTATTTCAAATAACTTTATGAGTGTAGATTAATCTACTTGACGACTTTAGGAGGATAAAATTTCGAAATAAAAATCGTTATGAACATTGTAGGTAGAAGTATAATTTTTAGTAAGAAAAAAAGTATGAGATAAAATTTTCGGAGTAATGATGATTATGAGTAAAAAACGGTATTAGTAAAAATATTCGAAGAAAAAATTGTATAAGTGCCAATATGGACCCGTTTAGAATATTTATTTTTAAAATCGAATATGTAATTAAGTAGGTGACTACATGAGTACATATACATATGTATATTCCTCTTATTATAGGTAGTGCATATTTAGTTACCGAACAAGATGTCACAAATATCTCCACCTTAGACTTCGCTAGTGTCATACGACCACACCAATAGGACATTGTAATATACTATGTTAACTTTTGGTAAGAAACATAAAACTAAACAAATTTTTTTACCTTCTTAGAGATACCTGAAATTTAACAAACATTAAAAAACAAAACATTTTGAAAGCAACCTATAGACCCAGATTTATAAAAAGATGACAAGTGAAGTCTCCTCTAGTAGTTATTAAATATTAAATTTAATAGTAAGACGAGCGAGAACAGCGTTTTACCTAATGACTTGTACCTATTTAATATTTATGAACGAAGTACGTTTTTCTACCGGAATATGTAATTCAGATATCATTATTTAATTCGCCTACTTAATCGATTTCTTAATCGTATGAGTATAAAATAAATAAAAAATCTTAGTAGCATCGTAAAAACGCGAAGCGAAAGTTAATCCTTAAACATATTGGATTCTTTTAATGTCTTCATGTCTTTCAAGGTTTATTTATCAAAGGCTGATGTGATATCACAAGCAGAATGCTCATTTTTATATTACACATTTTATCCGATTATCTTTGACAATTCGCTGTCATCTTGTTAAATTTATCAAGTTACCTATAAGAAAATGAGATTCGTGTTTGACGTGGGTAGGTACCTATTAAATTTAATGTGATGCTGGCGACGGAAATTCATCATTTCCCTGCTAACTTCCGAACGTAGCTACGAAAACGTTGTTTTACTACACTAACATCGACGAAGTTCTGGAAATAAGATCAGCGACAAATAATGTTACTTGTGTAAGGTTTTGTTGCACCATGGCGTGTACATTAAATTATTTATCATAAAAAGTAGTTTTACTGACCATTCCGGTGACGTCATAGTTTGGTGGAAGGGCAAAAAGAGCGGGAGTTGGCACAAATGGCGCGAGTGGCATTCTAGTTCTGGGAGCGTAGCTGGATGGCAGTATTGTATAACAAGTTAAAGTAGTTGTACCAAGGAATTGCTTGTTCTAGTCTAGTTATGTTTGCTGGTTATTTAATGTAAAGTGTTTCCTGTAATAAACCTAAAGTGAAAAACTGCAGTGGCGTTGACTATTATTTTGAGGTGTCCTACAACTCAGAAGAGGTGATAACAGAACTCCGTAAGTACTCGCCCATATACTTTTGATATAGTACAGATTTTATGGTGAGCCATAAGGCTTGATATTTACTGTATTTTGATTAATTTAAAAAAATTTATTTGGTTTTAAAGTTACCTAATTTACATTGTATATACATTTATTTGGTTTTAAGGTTGATTTACATTGTACATAAATAAATTAAACGCCTTATTCCATTCCCGTTACGGTAAATGTAATTATATCTAATTTAATGACACGTGGCTGTTTTGAGGTTATGCATATCTACCGCATTCTCTTTATTAGAGTACAAAAACGTTTTCTGAGCTACTTATTGGATTGAATACCTACCTAAATAATATTTTACAATTAATTTCTTCACACGTGGCTGTTTTGAAGTTATGCATATCTACCGCATACTTTTAGTGTACAAAAACATTGTCTGATTAAAATTAAAGCTACTTAATGGATTTAATACCTACCTAAATAATCTTTTACAATTAATCTATTGACTCGTAGTTGTTGAGAGGTTATGCATATCTACTACATTATTTTTAGTATACAAAAACGCTTTCGGATGAAAATTAAAGTAGGTTATAGATAATGGAACATTGGATATTGAATACCTATACTACCTAATTAATCTTTTACAAAAAAAAATAATAATGATGATAAGTAAAAAAAAAAAAAAAATGTTTTTTGAAAACGACTCATAGGGTCCGGGGTGTTCAAAAGGGGGTCAAAATTCGGTTATTTTTTTGATTTTACGCGTAGTTTCCGAGATATTTTTGTATTTACTCATAGCTTGTTCCTTTTCGAATCTGATTACCTTGTTAACATTTCTGGAGGAGTTTCAGGGCAATGAACGGTGAAAGGTCTCATTCCCGGAGCCTTAAGACTCCCTTCCGTGACCGCTCGAGATCTAAGCGTAGCGAGGTCGGTGCCCGACCCAGATCTCGCAGCCGCAGCCACGAGCGACGCCTGAAAGAGCGAGAACTAGCCCTCCAGTGGGAGCAAGATCGGCTTCAACAGATGAAGGAAGATTTGCAAAGGGAACGCGACGCCGAGCGCCGCTCGAGGAGGAGTGAGCGCTGCAATTCCCCGAGGCCAAGCCGGACACGACGCAGCCGGAGCAGAGCGTCGCGAGCTGGGACCGCCCGGGAGCCTCGCAGCCGCAGTCGGCAGCCAACCGCCAGGATAAGACGAGACAGAGTCGGAAGGGACTCCGCAAGCTCCGATCGGCGACATACCAGGTCATGTAGTCCTACCTTTTCTTCTAAAGATATTGTTCACATAATTAAGTCGATTAAGGATGTCTTGCCAACCCAGCCGTCAGGTCCGAGCCAAGTTCCGGCTAATAGAAATATCGATCATAAGAACATTATTCCAGAATTTAATCCATCTGACAAAACCCAAAGAATTCAAGTCTGGCTAAAGAAGGTAAATGAATGTGCAAAGGTCTACGGCTGGGATGAAAAGACAATAATACATTTTGCCATGCAGAAGCTGTCGGGGCTAGCTAAAACATGGTTCAACAGCCTCAACACTATTTTGTTTTCTTGGGAGGAGTGGCAAGTTAAATTGGTTAACGCCTTCCCATCAGAGCAAAACTATGGCCAACTGCTAGAAGACATGCTAAAGCGTAGAAGTAAGATTAATGAACCTGTAGAAGTTTATTTTTACGAAAAGTTGGCGCTGTTGAACCAATGCGAAATTACTGGTAGGCGCGCAGTCGATTGCCTCATCCATGGCATAGGTGATAGAATGTTGCGGTCTAGTGCCTTGGCACTTCGATGCGAGGATCCTGATCAATTGCTTAAATTCTTACTAAGTAATAATAAGGAGCCGTATGCCCAGTATCCATTACCTAAAGATAGAAATTCAAATGGGGGGGATGATAAAACGCATAGCCGTATTGGAACGAAGTCGAATCCAAATTTATTTTGTTATAATTGTAGGGAGAAGGGTCATCCCTACTCTAAATGCTCACGACCGTTGCTTAAATGTAATGTATGTCAAAAAATAGGGCATAAGGCCGAGTCTTGTATTTCTAGGTCTGACGCGGGGCCGGCCAAGACCGAAGGTGTAGCTAAAATTTTGCGCATATCGGGATCGAACCCGAATGATAAATTCATGAAACCAGTATGCGTTAATGGTGTGACCCTAGAAGCATTCGTAGATCTAGGTAGTGAAGTTACGCTTATACGCGAGACTAATTTTGCGAGCCTTGGGATTTCTCATGACGGCTTACCATCTACGATGAAGGGATTTGGGAATAATTTAGTGCAATCCTTGGGATCAACAGACCTAACTTTGACAATCGATGGTGTGACCGCTATCGTTTCGTGTAGGGTTGTTAGCGACAGTTTCCTTGAAAAACCCGTTCTCGTGGGCCAGACATACTCCGAGCAACCACATGTCATAGTTTATAAAGACGCAAACAAATTACAGTTTCTACACGTAGGCAGTGAACTGCCAGACATACGCGATGATGAGGGACAGTTAGAGAGAATAAGGATTATCGCACATAATACAATTTATGGTGCTGTTAGCGTACGAGCTGCCACGAGTACTATGGTTAATGGTAGCTTAATGTTAGATACTAAGGTCGTGGGGAAATCTAATGAACAATATGTAGTGTGCGGGGGTATTTACGAAGTAAAACAAGGTATTCTTTTTATAATGGTAATGCCGTGTTCTCTGCCCTGCCGATTACAAGAAAACTTTGTGGTAGCACGGGCGGAGCGCATTCAGGCTGTGTGTAGGCTAGCTAGCGTAGGTACTTCATTTAGCTCCGATACCCATGCAACGGAAATCTCAACTCCACTTTTAGATGAAAGTCTAGTTCAGATAGGTGAGGGTGTAAATAAAACTGACAAAATAAAGCTTATGGAACTACTACAGCGTTACAATGATTGTTTTGCTTACGATCTCGCCAGTTTAGGGTGCACAAATATAACCGAGATGAAAATCGAACTTAGTAGCACACGGCCAGTCGTATATAGACCGTATAGGCTGTCGCATCACGAACGCGAAAAGGTCCGTTTAATGGTAGACGAAATGTTACATGCGGGGGTAATTAGGGAGTCGGTTTCGAATTACTCTAGCCCTATCATATTAGTTCGAAAAAAGGATGGTGGTGTTCGACTGTGCGTCGATTATCGGATGTTAAATTCGGTCACAGTCAAGGAGCGATACCCCATGCCGATCATAGAGGACGAGATCGCTCGTCTAGCCGGCCAGGCTTGGTTCATAACGCTGGACCTTATGTCTGGTTACTACCAGGTGCCAATCTCCGAGGACAGTCGACATCTGACCGCGTTTGTCACGCCGGATGGTCAGTACGAGTACAATCGTATGCCATTCGGCTTGGCAAACGCGCCCGCGGTTTTCCAGCGGATGATGAACCATGTCCTAGGTCCGGCTAGGTTCGATAAAGCCACCGTATATATTGACGATGTACTGATTTACGGCAAAACGCCTGCTGAGTGCTTAGAAAAATTGGAGGATATCCTGCTCTCATTAAGAAAAGCCAATCTCAAGCTTAACCTGTCCAAGTGTAGTTTTTTGCAAGACAAAATTAATTATCTAGGCTTCGAGATAAGTGCGGCCGGTATGCGCCCTGGAAAAATGAAAATTCAAAGCGTGGTCGATTTTCCCCGTCCTGATAACGTGCACGGCGCTCGACAATTTCTTGGGCTTGTAAGTTATTTCAGGAAATTCATACATGGTTTTGCGCAACTGGCACAGCCCATAACGACATTGCTGAAGAAAAATGCCGTGTGGGAGTGGGGAAAAGATCAAGATGATTCATTTAAAATCTTGAAAGATAAACTGGTTGAGAGGCCTGTATTGTCGATTTACGACCCGACAGCGGAAACTGAGCTCCACACGGACGCCAGTAGGTTAGGTGTAGGCGGTATTCTTTTACAGCGCACTGAGGGGAGTGGGGGTGCCTTTCATCCGGTGGCGTACTATAGTCGTCAAACCACACCGGAGGAAAAGAACTTCCACTCCTACGAGTTGGAAACGTTAGCCGTCATATGTGCGTTGAAAAAGTTGAGAGTATACTTATTAGGCAAACCATTCAAAATTGTAACCGATTGTAGCGCGCTGCGCTCGACTTTCGAGAAACGCGACCTTATACCTCGAATAGCTAGGTGGTGGCTAGCATTACAGGAGTTTGAGTGCACAGTTGAATATAGGGCTGGGAGTAAAATGGGACATGTGGACGCATTATCAAGGAATCCTATCGCTGACAATGAGACCGTATGTCCAGAACAATATCCCGCCGTTATGGCAATTAGCGACAATGATTGGTTACTCACACTACAACTGGGTGACTCAGAACTGTGCCGAATTCGTGATATACTCAGTAATGACCAAGATCCCAAGAGCTTGGAGTATATTAAATCTAACTATGTGATACGAGATAATAAGTTATTTAGATGCGTGGGGGGCGACAGCGAGTCTTTGAGGTGGGTAGTTCCGAAAGGGGCAAGGTGGCAAATCTGCAAAAGAAATCATGATGACATTGGTCACGTGGGGTTCGAAAAGACGTTAGAGAAAATTAAAGGAAATTACTGGTTCGCGAAGATGAAAAGGTTTATCAAGAAGTATGTGGGAGCCTGCATCGAATGTGCATATGCCAAAAAGACTGCAACGACACGCGAAGGGCTCCTACATCCTATTGAAAAGATTGAAAAACCTTTTCATACACTACACATTGACCACCTTGGGCCTTTCGTACGATCCAAATCAGGAAATACTTACATACTGGCTGTGGTTGACGCCTTCACAAAGTTCTTGTTTATTAAACCAGTCAGAAATACTAAGACTCAGAATGTGCTTAAAGCATTAGAGGATATTTTTGACACGTTCCGTACGCCTGAAAGAATAGTAAGTGACCGCGGCTCTTGTTTTACTTCCCACGCTTTTAAGAGATTCTGCCTTGGTCGTGGTGTTAAACATATACTAAACGCAGTTGCGAGTCCAAGATCGAATGGCCAGGTTGAGCGATACAACCGAACGATCCTGGACGCGCTGACTGCTCAAAACCTCAAGGGAGATGAAAAGGATTGGGATAAAAGTCTGGGGAGGATTCAGTGGGGACTGAATAATACCGTACAGAAGACAATAGGTAGGGCACCTGCAGAAGTCATGTACGGGGCGGCGATGATAAGCGAGTATAATCCAATGTTGAACGAGGTAACTGACGAAACTAGACCTGAATCGTCCCTTTCATCGATTCGTGATGAGGTGAAGTGTAATATTGATGAGGCTCAAGACGCACAAAAAAGACGTTACGACCAGGGTAGGCGACCAGCACGTTCGTACAACAATGGGGACTTGGTTAAGATCACGAAGGTGGCTTTTCAAAATAATGGTAAAAGCACCAAACTTATGCCGTCATACGAGGGCCCTTTTAAAATAATTAGAGTGCTGGGCAACGATAGGTATAGGGTTGCTCCAATCCCAGGTTATGAAGGAATGAGACATAGGCGAAAAACCACGGTAGCCGCCGATAGGATGCGGCCGTGGATTCACATAACAGCATTAGAAGTTGATGATGATAGTGACAAAGAGATAGTTTATGATAGGAATGATATTGATGATGATTGCTAAGAACGATATTTATATAGTCGTGAAGTCTGTATATAATATAATCTCATTATTAGTTGCTGATCATGTGTTTATTATCTTGTTTCAGGTCAAGCGACGGAAGACGCGGAAATGGTTGGCGCTCCTAACTTGACCTGGGACGAGAGGCTGTCTATCGGTTATTTCATTGGATAAATGGTTAACTGGTTACTGGATACATGGTTAATTGGTTACTGGATATATGGTTAATTGGTTACTGGATATATGGTTGATTGGTTACTGGATATATGGTTGATTGGTTACTTAGTTACTGGTTAAACGGTTAATTGGTTACTTGGATACTGGCTATGCTTAATTGGTTACTGGATAAACTGTTAATTGTCTTATACTACTACAAGTTAATTGTACTTAATTATAAATACAAAAATAATACTTAAGTGTTACTAGGAAGTTTCTTAAGACTTGGTAATGACTAATGATTTGTTTTTAATTTATCTAATTTCATTATGTCATTTTTGTTTGGTCATATAGTGCCTAATAACAATAATATTTTTTTTCTCTTTTATATTTTTTTAAATGTATAGCGTCATTATAATCAGATGGAATGTCATTCGCTGCCGAGTGTAAGGTTCCACCGGGTACGTGCCTGGGTCATGCACGTCGCCAGGATGGTCGAGTGTAAGGTTTTGTTGCACCATGGCGTGTACATTAAATTATTTATCATAAAAAGTAGTTTTACTGACCATTCCGGTGACGTCATAGTTTGGTGGAAGGGCAAAAAGAGCGGGAGTTGGCACAAATGGCGCGAGTGGCATTCTAGTTCTGGGAGCGTAGCTGGATGGCAGTATTGTATAACAAGTTAAAGTAGTTGTACCAAGGAATTGCTTGTTCTAGTCTAGTTATGTTTGCTGGTTATTTAATGTAAAGTGTTTCCTGTAATAAACCTAAAGTGAAAAACTGCAGTGGCGTTGACTATTATTTTGAGGTGTCCTACACTTGATTTTTTTTAATTTACTTTCACTCGTAGTCATTTTCACGATTGATACTCGACTTTGTTTACTATTGGTATGGGTATAATTGGTAAGGAACAGTCAAATGTACTCGTATATGATTATAATATATACTGTTGTAGTACTTCTATTAAAAAATACTCTAAAATATGTCTTAATAGCCACCAATCACCAGTTAACTGTGTTGGAATTTGTACATCTAGAGAATAGTAATACCTATCAAACTTTCCATTATTTTTCGTGCTTAGTTAACTTGTAACTTCAATCGCCTTAATGAAAAGGACTGTATAAAATTAACTCAATCAAATAATTTTAAACTTTGACACGCTATTTGTTCGAATATTTATATTCCGTGAAATATACATTTATACATAGACTTTCAACACAACACAATAATATCAAGTACACACACACTTTAATTTTAATTCTTAAAAGATCAATCTCGACAATTCATTCAACATTTTTTTTAACGAATGTATTTTTTTTTAAATATATGTATGTACGAGTACAATAATACAGTGTGTAAGTCTAATACGGGCGATCAATTAAACCAGGAATAGGATTCATTAGTGTAATCATGGATTTCAAAGTTTTTTTTAAATCACTCTTAATTAAGACCCTACAGATTTTTTTTAAGATTATCGGAGCAGCAATGTAGGTACGAACATTTGTTATTGTTGATATGGCAGTTATGTCATCTGACTCATCTGCTTTTGAAATTAGCTGTCAACGAGTGTTTAACTCGCGTATGTTGCTCTACATTGCGCGCCGAATTATTTTGTATAGAAAATTTTGTTGATCTTGTTTTAAGTAAAAGTTATTTGAATGTACTTATTATATCGTAAACCAACACCCGTTAAGAGCTTCGCCCGTATTAGACTTACACCCTGTATAAATTAAATTCAATCCAACCATATTATTTTGAATTGTAAATATTCGATGTCATATACCAAAGAATAATAATATATGAAGTAGGGTGGGTCACTGATGTATGAAGAAAAAAAAAGTATCTGTTTTTTACTAGTAACAGTTGTCAATAGTTCCGGAATTAGGTCGACAAAGAGTGTGCAAAATTATTTGGCCATCGGAATTAATTTTCTGTCTCCGGATCTAATTGAAAGATTTCATAGAAACTTCAGTACATTTTGTACTGACCACAGTTGATATCTATGTTTTTACTTTTTATTGCAACTTGAGCTATGTTTGAGTATTGTGTTTACCTGGAAATAGCTTTTCTATAGTTATGGAGCCAAAAGAGACGAAAAAAAAGTCAAAAATAATAACTTTTTTTTTGAAGTTCCATACATTTTAAGAAAATTACTAATCAAATCCGGAGGCAGAAAAACTTAAATAAAAATATAATAAAAATAAGAGTGATAATCAAATATCAAATGGCACCATTTTGTAACTATTATCTTCAGAAAATCGAAATTTTTGAAAAATGACCCACCCTAATATGAAGGGTCCACGGAAAGAACATGTCTAGTCAATTTAAATTACAGAAGGAAAAACCACCTTACTATTAACAGAATTAGGTGTGAATTTGCCCTGATTTTTTAAAGCTTTGGACATGTTTTTTCCCTGGACCCTCATATTTTCACAATAAGTTCATATTATTTTGTTTAAAAACATTTGTTTATCGTATCAATTACGTCCCCAATTTTTAATCTAACGACGCTTGGAACAATGAGCAGGATTACACCCAGATCCAGCATTATTTGTTTGTTTTCCAACAATGCATATTGATATACGGCCGGTCGCGCACGGCTCCGCCTGGAATAATGACCAGCGATGAAATTGACGGTCTTCTTGCCTATATAGTCGGTTGTGCCCTGCCGGTGAAGCCGAGGGACCGGGTTCGAATCTCAGTAGTAAGAGCGATTCTTTGTATATTTTTTCCCAATTACGTCGTAACTTAGTATCCGCAACATAACCCGTAACTGGTCTTTGCTATGTAGGCATTGGTCGCCTACATAAGTAAATATGTTGATTAATACAAGTGTTTTAAATTTAAACGCTCTTCCCCTAGTAATAAGCGCAGAAGCGTACACATACTCGTAATTATTGATGTGCTATGTGGATGCATTTAATATCCACCTATCACCTTCTTGGAACGTAGCACACCTAAGACGCATGTTCTACTAGCGTATACGTAAATATGTACTATACCTAGCTGTGATTAGTGGATATCATTTTAAACGTACTTTTGTACGTATTTTTGTAAGATAAGTTTTCTCATGTGATATCCATGGCGATACACATAAGAGGTGCCCTAACCAGGATTTGAACAATGGACTTCAAGCTTCGTAGGTATGGTCACTGCCAACAACGTTACGGAGGTATCGTATTTTGCAATTAGGTAAAATAAAACTATTTAAAACGGTTAATTTTTATTAATATACGCGATATAATCCGTTTTAAATAGTTTTATTTTACGAGTAATCATCGCGGTAACCGAAGAAAACATTCGATATATATTATTGTTTTCACTGTCGCGACGTTGACAGATTTCGAGTTGGTAAGCCAACCCTAAATCATGAAAAAACGATAGGAAGCCAAGCCACACATACTTTTAATTAAGTTATCAAGTTACATCGTCCAGGAAGTATATTTGAATACGGAAAAGGCCGGGTGTTTACTGTTTCTTGCTAAATCTATCTCTTTCCAGGAAATTGATTAGTCAACTTTTGTTTACAGATTTGGTACTAAAAATTGCAACCGTCAAGCTCTAATGTAAGTATCGACTACCTCTACCACCAATACCTTATACCTATCGCAGTCATTGAAAGATTTTCATTATTATGTTACATGACAAACCCTTTTTTTATGATCTCCTGGGCATTAATACACTATACTCTTTAATTATCATTGTCCATTGTGATTAACTGACGTATATGTACAGTACATCAACACAATACATCCACATAGCATCATCTGACGGGATAGCACCTAAATATAACGTTGCCATTCCCTGCCATTAATTTTCGCACGCAGCGTGTGGTACACTTTCACATCGATGCACCGTACAACTAAGGCCGATGTATTCTGATTGAAGCAACGTGACGAAATCACAAAGCTTCTTGCTTTAGTATTACCACAGAATAAATAATGGTAGTTGGGCGTTTTCACAAACCGTTGTTGAAATCACCTTGTTATTGAATTTGGTCAAGTTTAGGCTTATTCGACTCAGAATCACGAGCTCTTTCGATTTTGTTAGGAGAAAAAATATGTCCCATAGTTTTCATACAGTTTTCATTCCTTCCATTACGCATCCGCATTTGAACATCTATGAAAAAACGGTCGTAATGGAAAAAACATTTTGGGACATTTTTTTTTCTCCTATTAGATTCGAAAGAGCTCGTGATCCTGAGTGCAACAAGCCCAAACTTGTCCGAATTAAATAAGAAGGTGATTTCGACAACGGTTTGTGAAAACGCCCAGTTAGTACAACTAATTTATAGTGAACTAAACGTGCAATCTACACAACACACAACACAATATTATGTTCAAACACTAATCCAACATCATCGCGAATGTCTTGCGAAACCCGCCGCCATCAGTGATTTTAACTATTATCTGCATACGTGCTTGGACAAAACATTCATTTGTGGTTTGTCCATCCATTTCACAGTTGTTTAGTGAACTTGTAATAGCGCGATAGAAACGGGATAATTTGTCTTCCGATATTACGTAATCAAGAATATACATATGTTTAGTTGACATTGTGAGTTCAGTATTTACCACATCGATGATATGATGAAGGGATACTCCAAATGTGACCAGAAGAGGATGCGATGAGTTTTCCACAGGCCGCACCGAAGCGTCGTAGTTCTGCATAAGATGGCGAACCAATCGGTACTCTTCATCACAGCATACAACACCTAAAAAGACAATACATACATTTATGTCACGAAGGTTAGAATTCCAATGTTAAGCTGAACATGAACTGGATGTTTTTTGAAACTTTTTTGTTGTTAGGGCGCAAATATTTTTCCCGGTCGCTCTCTAAGGGAAGGGGTAGCGAATTTGAACACTGATATAAATTAATTGTTTGTTTTTTAACTAAAATTCATAACGACTGAAGTTTCACGAAGCTTGTTGCATATATATTATCAGCATGGATTTGAATGATATTAAATTTGTTGATTTGTTTTTTAAGAGACAGTTGGGTATAATCGTCTACATATTTAGTTAGGTAGTCATTCATGCACTACGTATTATAAATCAGGTTAAGGTGGCTCGATTGCCATCCTAAAAATAATAGATACTATTCATTACATACTATTTATATTACATAGCATATTTACTTTTGAATAGTCATTTGCGTTAAATGAATAAAAATACTGCGTTTAACAAAGAAATCAAGTAAAATTCGCTTTATGTAGTTTTAATATAATAGTATTCAGAGATAAATTGCCGATCATCCGAGTTATTTATCAAAAATATCAGTCGTTTGTAGTTTCATTAAAGCATTTATTTAAATTATTATTTTGATATTAATAGCTCTAGTTATTTCAAAGAGAGTAATCAAGCGAAATGAAATAAGTATTAAACAAACAAAAGTAGACCGAATGAAACGAGAATGCATAGGTATATTGAAACTTATTGGAAATTATTATTGAGACAGAAATGTTTTGAAGAGTTCTTATGATTTATTTAAATACCTAATGGATTTATGGTTAAATACTTGTCAGCTATATGAATTGATTACTCTTTTCGTTCAATCATGTCGATGCTTTTGCAAATTGGTCATTTTATTGTATTCAGTAGGACCGGATATTGTGGCAATCTTTGGGGGAGGCCTATGTTCAGCAGAAGACGTCTTTCGACTGATATGGCGCGTTTTTCAGCCACCAGAGGCGTAATTTTAATGAATGTACACCCACAATCTCTCTGCTTTGCCTTAAGGTTGACTGGTAGAGAATGCCTCATGGCATTAAGTTCGCCTTTTGTACGTTAAGTTTTACTTTTGTGCAATAAAGTTTAAATAAATAAATAAATAAATGTACGTCCTACCAATACGTATACAAGTCATAGTAGTATCGGATACCCAGCAGGTTGGTAATTATACTGTTTACATATTATTGCCCTAACGGGAGTTTAATTCAAATTTTCTTTATACATTAGAACAAACGTCAATCCGTGAAACACGATTTTTTTTGGATCACATCTATTTGCTCCGACCAAGCTATTTAAGTGCCAATTACATTTGGACGTCTCCTTCCTTTTATGCCAATCTCCAATCAAACATAATTCAATTTCTTATTCGGGTGACTCCAGAGAACTTTTGACATGTTAATCAGAAATCTTGAAGAGACGTTTCGATCATCGATAACTCCATACAAAGTAATTAAAATATTATAAGTCATTACGTTGAGCGGACAAAATGTTTGGCGCTTCTGCACAGTTTGATAAGCTTCATTCTAAATTCAAATTTAGGTGAACGGCTCAAATTAAATAAATAATAAATTAATTAATAAGACATACCGCTTATTAATTATTACGCCGCAAGTGTGTACAAGCTATAAATTAAATAGAACTAAGTGATTGGAGAATAATATGGTTAAGGCGTGGTGACGCAGTAACAATAGATTTATCACCACCATAACTCTTCCCATGGGTGTCGTAAGAATCGACTATGAGATTGAAATGTCACTAACTAGATATTTATTGACGATGAACAGCAGCATCATCGTGGACATACTACTGCGATCGCCAATCCGATTGTCCAGCGTGACGATTACGGGCATTTACCCTCCAATGCATCCTATCCATAATAGGAGAAACAATACCCAGCAATAAACTGAGATAGGCTGATGATGTAATGTTCAATCGATAAATATTTACCATTTCCTAAAATGAATTTGAACCCCCTGTTTAACCTTCTAAATGCAAATAGACAGGGCCTATAATTTTGTTGCGAGGTTATCCTCGTCAACCTTTATAATGTTCGGCATCTGTTACCTAAATGACGCTCGTATATTATCTACTCGACAAAGTATGGGATAGGCAGTTTTATGAATATATTTTTAATCAAGCATTTTGCTCAATTTTATTGTTCATTTGCACCACAATGCAATTGCACTGTGGGTTCGTTTTATGTAGCGTGACCTTAACCATTGAACAAACCCTGAAGCCACACGTAGGTTTAGTTTAGCACGTAGAAATGTTCAAGAGATTAAAAAAAGTTTCATAGTAAGTTTATTTCCAATAATTGCCTAAAAAAATAAACTTACTGTATACTACGACGTACGTGTCACGCCGCTGGCAGCGCAACTTCGAATAGCGGTTAACGGAAATTTCGGTTGAACAATGATGACACTTGTTAAAAGTTTGAATCTTATTAGTGACATAAATAAAGCAACTAATCAATAAGGTTAACGAAGATTTCGTATTATTCTACGAGGTTAATATTACGTTTGGATGTTTAGACAAGTTGCCAATCGGTAAAGCTTAATCGTCAATCGTAAACGAAAGGCAGCTAACTGTCTTTGTCGTGATTGAGACTAGAGCACTAAAGAGTGATAGAGAGGGAAAACTACGATACGCTACTAAGCTTTAGCGATTGGCAACTTGGCTAACCATCCAGGAGCTAAAGACACAGGTTGTTTTAAAGTAAAAAATCTTAATTTTCCTCCTATAATATAATATCACAAGGATGAGCTAATTCGTAAAAAAAAACTCTACTCATATTGATTCTTTAACTTATAATTTCTATTCTTACAAAATTATTTCTTATTGAACTCACAAAATTTCTGTAAAAGTATAGCGTGATCCGTGGCCCACATGTTGTGTTTCATTCATCTCTCTCTCTTCAACCTATATCAACTACGAAACTATAAATCGTTGCACAAATCGTATTTCAAAAACAGGCAAGCAATTGCAAAGTTTATTTTGTACAATAGTGGTATTACTTGCGGCTGTAAACTCAACAGTGTTGTTTATTTTCACTTGAGATGTCAAGCTCAGATATAAACCTTAATTGGTGCTTCGCTGTCGTTTCGGAACAAATGTTTACGGAGATTTTCTCTTGCATTGCATGTTTGACCTTGGAGAAAGACGTAGGTTTCGCTTCTTGTTCTAACAAAGACCGTATGTGCTTAGTGCTAACTGCGTATAAAATGCAATAAAAAACAATCACTTATAACAACTTCATATGGGTAAGATGAAACGGTATTTTTAATGGGGTAAGATAAAAATGCTAACATCAGATGCTGTGACAGAAGGACGACTTTCTGTCTTTCCCCATTCTGAAAACCGTCTCATCTTACACCAACTTACCTGTAAGGTGGGGTAAAATGAAATGGTTTTTTTAATGGAGTAAGATAAAAAGCTACCGCTGACGCTGTGACAGAAGAACGACTTTTTGTCTTACCCCATTAAAAAACTGTTTCATCTTACCCCTCCTTACCTTAATAATGCTGTACTAGTTTCTTATGAAAATATCCAAAGCAAAGTTGTATCAAGAACTGAAAAGAAGTTTAATTTCAGATATGACTCAGTACAATAAGTAATAATTAATGGATTTAAAATAAAAAATGCTGAGCATATTAATAATGTCGGTTCGTTACTTACTTTTATTATTAAAACAAATATACTCAGTACAAAAACTGGGTTTTAGACCAGTACCTATTCATAACTTTTAGCATACATACATTATATAGACGGTAGGAAAATGATATTAATAATTTAAAATAATAGAATTTATCTGAAACACTATTGAAGTGACACACATCTTGAGATAATTATTGTTTGAAACTTTTGATAATTATTTGTCGATTCAAATCCAACTTACACGTACAAGTGCTTCAAAAAAATACCTAGGCATAGTCAATGTATGTAGTCTACCCGACAAAAAAAAATATTTTAAATATGATACCAATCCTTTAATACCTATTCCCTATTCCTGTAAGTTACACTAATTATGCGTCTAATTACCATTTAATTGCACGTTACCTCAACAAGGAGGTACTCACAATAATTAATCGCTAACAGACATGCTGTTATTGTCATGTAAGCTACCTCATTAGGGGCACACAATGTGCTGTTTTCCTTAATAAATACTTTTTACCTACGGATCCATTAGTCGTTAAGTATTTTATAGAGGTATTTAAGCTTTTATTATACAAGGAACGTTAGCTGGGAACGTTTTGCTCAAATTCGTTTTTTTTTCATCTGTACTTAAGCATTCAACCGGCTCAGCTGTAGGTACACAAAAATAAATTATTTTACTATCAATATCAATATAGTCTATACAATTATTAATTGTAACATCAAGCATTGTTGGAAAAGTTTGTACAGTGTACATTTGGATCACGTCTTTTTTTTCCATGTTTATTTTCAAAACTTAATAATTATATCGAATAATTTATATACATAGATTAAATCGAACTAATCTACTTAACCTAACCTATATCCTAAGATTGGCTCTTGTAGCATTGTACCGAGAAGACTGGCCGCATTTCCTCGCTGTATCGCAATACTGATGCGTTGTGCGAGGAAGTCACCCATTATGATATTGTTGAAAATTGGTGGGCTGGTAGAGTCAATGATACTAAGCAAGATCCACCACCAAGTGTCCCTAAATGTCTCTGGAAGTTTGGAATTTTCCTTTTCTGTCATAAGGTTTCTATAAATGTTTGGTAAGAAAAAGGGAAAGTTTCATACAAACTAATATCACTCACATTGAAAAATAAAATCTATTCAGCGTGTCATCTACCTGTAATATTTAGGATACTATTCCTCATATCGCATAGTTTTGGCATTGTATTATTAGATTTTCCCTTTTATTTGGGCCAAACAGAACTCGATAAACACATTTTAAGAGGAAAATCAACTATTACGCTATCTTTAATTGTTAACTTAACGTGTGTTCCTTTTTGATACGAATTCCATGTGATAAAACTACGAAAAACGTACGTAGCGTTATTCGTTATACAACGATAGCCTAGTTTAACGTAATACCTACTTAGGTATTCAATTTCAAAGATCTAAACTTCGCCAAGAACTTTCAAGGTTAATGTAATATAGTTATTTCACAGGTTATCTACTAGAACGTCAACAAGAGCATTCGTGGAGTTACTCAATTTCCACTATGTTCCTCTCGAATTTCTGGCCAACTTCTAAATATGCCAGCCATAAACCATAATACAAAGTTTTAAAATGCTTTCTTACTTTGATTAATGTTCTCCCCGACGGGTCAGTTTCAATTAATGGGCGTCATTGAAACCCGGAAAGTGCAGCTTCGCAAAAAAACTTTGTTAAAATTGGACACTTTATAGCGTTTGTACAATGTAAACAATTTATTTAAGGACTTGATTGCTTCCTAGTAACCTCAACTCATTTTTCATTGTACTTCTTGTAATGTACTGAAAATTTAACTACTCGTTAACACATGCGTTTTTTTATGAAACTAGATCGAATATTTATCAAATAATGGTCAGTGACACTTCAATCCCTTAGTCGACTCTTACGACACCCGCAAGAGGAGTTGGGGTGGTGACAGATGTATTCTTACTGCCGTTCACCACACGGCCCGATTGATGATGGGCAGCAGCGTCATCATAATGGACACATTACTGCGATCGCCAATCCGCTTGCCCGGCGTGGCGATTATGGGCATTTACCTCCTAATGCGTCTATACACATAGTTAATATGAGAGGCCTACGTCCAGCAGTGGACATTCATAGGCTGATGATGTGATGTGATGTGATATAATGTTATAATACCTACAGTAGTAGCACAGTATTTCACCAGTCACACAAAATGACAAGTTGGCAGATCCGAAATGTATTTATAAGTTAGTACATTAACATTTTTTTGTTGGTCACATATAGTGAAAGTTGCTCGGTATGACTTATATGGGGTTTAAAAAAATATCACAACATAATCTATAGGAAAAATGTAAGCAGTGCGCTTGCAACTTACGAGTAGATTAGTAGTAGTTTCATAACCGATTGTTCAGTATCGTGATTGTCAATTAGGTTTTGAGCGCGGAACTGGCTCCGGGCGTTTAGGCAAATGACTTACCAGGGTTACCAGGATGAACAACATAATATTAACCATTTTCGAATGAGAGGCGATGACTGCTGCCAACCAAGACGCGCAATTCAATGCTAGCGCTGAAATTACATAGCGCCACCTCTTACGAGAAATCTTCAGTAAGAGCGCTCTCTTGCCTTCTAACCATCACCCATAAGGCGCGCGTCCTAGACATTAAAACATCTCTCTGTAACCTATTAAAAAACATTAAAATTGTATATTATTTTATCAAACTTTGTTTTATTTAAACCGCCAATATAAGGCGTGAACAGTACATACCTAATTCTATACATCAACGCAAGGTACGTTGGAGTCTAAAGTATTTAAATTGACACACCAATAGACATATTTCTCTCAAGGAGCGGACATCTGAAACCATTCCAGGCACTACCATGATTCCATGAAGGCTTCTAATGCTGGCAATGTCAAATTCTATGGTTACTCTTTAATTCTGTACCTACCATAAAAGTAGGTGTGAGTATTCTTCCTCGAGGTTAATAAGATTGTGGAATTTGTGGAAACCCCTCTCGGTACTTAACTTGACTTTGCCCTTTGTCCACAGTTCTCGATTCAATAACGAGGCACGATGTAAAATTAAACCACTTAGATTGCTAATTCTAATTTCATTGTTTTAGGCAGTTTTGAATTTCAAGGGTCGAGGTTGCTTTCGTTTATTACTGAGTACCTACTTAATCTACTTTAATAAACTTTGTATTTTATTACCTTATTCTGCTATTTTCTTATAATAAATCTGTATTTATATACCTACCATTAATATGCGTTAGTCCTTAATCCAAAGCCACTCGAGCTGTCGATTAATTTTATCATAAGAGTTTAATAAAAAATTTTGAAGGAAAATTACGAAATGTAAATACTTCAGGGTGCTTATCATGAGCGACTGCCCTGAGTTTTATCCCTCTCGCTCGCACCAATACACGCACACACGCACCTCGCCAACTCACGGTAAGCACACAATAACACCTCGAGGGCAAAACCGAAATAATTATGTACAATCAAGTGCAAAAATATGTCTACCCCTCACACCCCCCACCTTACAAAATCAACGAATCACGTTTCGTGTAACGATCGAACTTCGTAGAGTAGGGGGATAGAACAGCGAATGCTCTTTTGGTCTGCATGCACCTTTACACAGAGTTAAAGTGCACTGGGACATTTTTTTAAGCATTTTTATACACACATTTTGCCTTCGACTGCAAGTATACAATCATAAACCTAGGAAAAAGCCCAATGCTTTCTAGTGCTTTATCACTACATAGTAGGTATAAAATAAAGTCACGTTTTCTGTCACTATGTCCCTTTGTACGCTTAAATCTTTAAAACTATGCAACGGATTTTGATGAGATTTTTTTAATAGGTAGAGTAATTCAAGAGGAAGTTTTTTTATGTAAGTATAGTACATCATTATCCTCCTCCTCCTTATGTCGTATTCCTCACTGCTGAGGGTCGTGACCTCCACGAATTAAACTTTGGACGATCGCTTTCCATTTGTTACGGTCTTCGGCAATGTGTAACGCATCATGGACTTTTGTTTTGGTGATGTCGCGGATTTGGTCTGTCCAGCGCATAGGGCTTCTTCCTCTCGGTCTCTTCCCTTGAACTTTCAGTACATCATTATAGCTAGTAAAATAAATCATCTTTACTTTTCTTTAAAGTCACTTTTTAAATATAGCCAGATGTCAAACCTAGAACAAGTATAATTAAAAAAAACGTTGGCAATAAATTACACGTCATATTGGCTGGGGGGGGGGTTCTGAAAATGTCACCAAATATCGCCATATTGTCGCCAAATTCGTACGACGTGATTAGTGAACAAGCCCAATGAGGAAATAAAAAGTTGTCTTCATGACATGAGTACGTTTAACAGCTTCGCGGCAAACCTGCATTTAATTTATTGTTCTTAAAAGCTTTATAGTACATTCCGACACAAGTGCGAAAAACTGGAAATCCGAAACGAGTGGCGATGTTTTAAATCGGCACGAGTTACGAATTTCCTTTTTGCAAGTGTCTCGTACGACGTTTTTTAGTACAGAATGGCCCTCCGAAGTTTTGGAACTGACATAAAATGAGCCACTTCTCGCACTAGAGCCTAAAAAAAGGCACCATCTGTACTAAAAAGATATTTTACCCTTTTCATTAAACTCTGTATCATTTTACATTCTACTCGAGGAAACGTTAGCACTAAATAGGTATCCGCGGAAAGCTGGCTTTAGAAATTGACGGATCTCTTTACCGGTGTTCGTTTACAATCCCACTTCACGATACGTGTTACAACTTCTAATGAGTTACACGATGTCTGAAATACGAAGATCCTTTCCCAAAGATCCCGAAGGTGCTTGTTATTTTAGAAATTTGCAACTTAAATCTGCCACTTAAGGGCACATTTAACAATTCATGAGCCACTTTAATATAACGTTTTTGGATATTATATTATATTGCATTGTGACCAAAATTCAGTAAAAAAAACGCATTTGTTTTCATTAGTTAGTGCTTTAATATTCCCTATTACATTGATCTCACTGATAGGCTTATTTATTATACGGGAATTTATGCAATTTTAGGTCATATAAATTTAGTTCTCAGCCGCCTAACGCTCTACGTACTTTTACCTAAAAAAGCCCAAAAACAAGTGGCCGATAACTGATCTTACACTACTCTATGTCAGCTATTTGCTTCGAAAAAGTGACGCAACAATCATGTCCCATATTTTGATTTGAGACAGATAACTGCGCTGCATTACTACTGTTACTCTGAAAAGTAATAAATAACGACAATACAGGTTATACGCTATACCCTGATCAACCTTCTCTATGGAGACAATCAAAAAAACTACAGGCCGCAGTAACATATACTTTTATTGGATCAACGGAGCTCATCTCGAATATCTCGCCTATACGAGCTAAACACACGGAAAATAAACGTCAATCGAACTCATTCCGTTCAAATCAGGTGCTTGGGTGCCTGGTTGCTCTAAACTCAAGTCGTAAAAGCTACTTCAGGTAAAAGGCCTGAATAAAAAACAAATATTCTATCGGATCTCTATACTACGAGTATCTATCTTCAGTCTATTGAAAACGTCTAGAATTTTAAACAGATTGAAGTAGGTAGGGTTGCCGTATCAGTATGCCTTGTTACTTCTTCCGCAAATAGAATTGTATAAATAGGTGCCTATCGAAAAGGAAGGTCGAATTATTATTTGAGACACGTTTCCTTTGAACCTAAATAAACAAACATCCAGATCATCAATATTTTTGAGATTAGTTTCTATGAGTACAATTAAATCTGAATGATCTGAACAAACAAAAGACAGCTCGGAATGGCAGTGATTTGAATCTCTGTCACTTTTTTAAATCATAGACAATCGAGTGATGTCCCTATTCTTGTGTCACTCGATATGAAAATATCGTCCGATTGTAACTAAAAAATATACTGAATTAACTTTTTGTGTCGATGACTGGCTGAATATCTTTAGATACCAGAATGAGACACCCCACTTGAATCTGACAGCAGTTCCAAATTTAAAACTCATAACCTTCGGAAAAATCGTATACCTATAATGTTACAATTTATGTGCTAAGTTCTGATAGTGGGTAATGCTGGTCATTGTCTATTGTTTCTGAACGCATTTTAGAGCACTTAACGATATTTGAGTAGATACAATTTTTATCGACTTGCCATTTTGTAAATTCGTGTGGGTATTTTAAACAAAGTATTTCATTGATGAATAACGCTAATGATTTGTCATAATTGGTAGTGACCCTGCTTACGAAGCTGGCGGATCCGGGTTCGAATCTTGGCGAGGGCATGATTTGTGTAGGTATTTATTTTTCACAAAAATTTATTCCTTGGTCATGGCTGTGTATGTGTTTAAGTATCTATGTGTATCTATGTGTATCTATCTATTATAATTATCGTTCTTGCTTCCCACATCACAAGCCTTAATTGAGCTTACTGTGAGAATAGATCAATTTATGTAAGATGTCCCAAGACATAAAAACAGATATAAACAAAAATCCTACTTTTCGTAAATGGGTCAATGAATAAAGAATTACACAAATTATATGTATTCGTATAACAATTATTTTGTATGTGAAGTAGCATTTCACATTGCATCGTAAGCTACAAGAAGCAACAAAAGGTGGTTTATTAAATAAAGTACGTTAATACTGAGTCCCGACGTCGTATTAGGGAGAGCCAAGATAAGAATCCATTCATATTTTGACGTACCGCAAAATGATATACCCTCCCCTATTTTGTAATGTAACGTAATCCTGCTTTCAGAGAACTGTGATGTTGATGGAACATGGTTAATACTCGTATTTGTAGGTACTGCAACAGATTTGATATTTTTCTTTATGAAATAAGGAAACACAACAAACAAATAGGATGTGCATTGTAGGCCCTTATACATCGCATATTTATAAAGATCGTTATCAACGTGCACTTTCCGTGGCAATGGCTATGGTTGACAGAAAAATTAACAAATGTGAAAATGCTATTTTGTTATATTACTCGTACTCAAAAAAAATGTACTCTCTGTAGGATACATACATAAAAGAAAAAACAAAACATAAAAAGAAAAAAATCTAATGTCATTAATTTGCGACACATAATAGTACTTTAAATGACAATATGCGAAGTCTTTATTTTAATCAAAATTAATATATATTCAACTATTTCAAGTGGAGTTAATTAAGTGTTACAACGATTTTTTCAATTTGACGTGAACGTTTGACAGCCGATTCTGATTAATACATTTTAGTTGTTTAATCGGTCTAATTTGAATAAGTGATTAAATTATGTGTAGGTACTTAATTATTATAATTAAAATGACTATAATTTCAGAAATATTAATAATTTATAATATACCTGTGTAGTTATTTCTTTTTTCTGTCAACCATACTTTGCCAGCAATACCGCACGTTTAATAACGATCACTATATTTATTATTCGATAAACTTAAACGGCGTAGACGTGTCTTTGATTGAAAATTGAAAACCCTACTTTATACTTATTTATAATGATTACGTAACAGAAATTATCGTGTATAATTTGTAATTGTTACTCGTACATAATATTTGCATTGAGTTATTTTTCTAAAGTTTATCAATACTATAGGATGCCACTATATTATGCTGTTGATAACATAACATCGTCGTAGCATATTTATTATGTTATCAATAGCTGCTTTTTCTATCTATCTAAGAAATCCGACAACCTCTTTTAGTGCATACATGCATGCATCAGCCTATGGTAGTCCACTGCTGGACGTAGGCCTCTCCTATTAACTATGCTATACGCATTAGGAGGTAAATACCCATAATCGCCACGCTGGGCAAGCGGATTGGCGATCGCAGTAATGTGTCCACTATGATGACGCTGCTGCCCATCATCAATCTTTTATCAAATAATGGTCAGTGACACTTCAATCCCTTAGTCGACTCTTACGACACCCGCAGGAGGAGTTGGGGTGGTGACCAATGTATTTATTTCTATTGGATCAAGTGTTTCGACTTGATTTAGTCCTCTACGCATATGCCCTGGGTATAAGGAAGCTAACAGTTTCTTTTCTATCGTGTATCATCTCTAAATACAGAAAAAAGAGAGTAAAGAAAGAACCGTTTCTGTCAGTGATTCTTGATGTTGATTTTTCTACCTTAATGTTTGCTTTCGTCTCATTCGAGCACCATGTTGACGAATTACCAGCTACACAAGATATTTTAGAAACAATTCTATAAGCAATTCATTAATTCTACATTTCGAGAGAGTTGCGAAGATATTATCCATCAGCACCTAATGGGAATAGGTATAGCGATGGAAAAAAGGTTGAAGCTGGTTTCGTCACCAAGTATCTAATTTTTAACAGCCATGTGATGAATTCGGCAATTCGAAATTGAATGTCCGATTTTGGCAATATGTAAGAATTCTTAGAAAAAAAATATTGACATAATATTTTCCTGACTCTGACAATTTCTATGATGTAACGTATAAAAAAATATGTCAAAAATATTAGGATAATAGCATAATAGAATAATAGGATTTTGTTGTATAATATTCAATTGATTTGGTTTAATATTCATAACGAATCAGGCTCTACTTCCCCAAAAGGGATGTGCTCCAGATTTAAATCAAAATGAAACTCGCTGAGTTGTTCCTTGCTTCAAAAACCCATAGATATAAGAAGTTCATTTTGTATCGAATCGTTATTTCATTAGAAAAGTTTAGCTAATTTCGAGTATTGTATCATCTGTCAATAACGTCCATTAGTTCAGACAGTTTGATATTTTAAATGTATTAGATATATTTTGTCCATCTCATTAATTATCATAACAATTGTCAATATTCGTAGATAGATTTGTTCAATATGCAAGGAATTTAAGGGTTATTTTTGCACTACAAACCAAAAAACGAGCTGATAATAATAGGGTTAAGTTGAAGCAATAAATCTGTAGACCTGAGAATCCGTAGAAATGGGAATCTGTAATAGAAATCTGTCGAGGTAGAATCAATATATTTCTACATAAATAAGTGAGTAGGGAGTTTATCTAGTAACTAGTATTTTATTACAGAAGACGTACGTAAGATTCATTTTCCAAAATGTGGATATTTTAGTTTTTTATAATTATTTGTGTTTATAGTGGGTTATATTTTCATTATACTATTCCCAAGCTTGTACTGTATGTACTCCCAATGATTAAAATAAATACACTAGTTAAATTTATAAATATATTACAATATTTTTTTTGTAATGTTCAAATCTTCCATCCTTCCATCCATTATCAGCCTATGGTAGCCCACTGCTGGACGTAGGCCTCTCCTATCAACTATGCGTATAAACGCAATAGGAGGAAAATACCCATAATCGCCACTCTGGGCAAGTGGATTGGCGATCGCAGTAATTATGTCCACTGTTCAAATCTTAAGGTGTACAAAATAAATAACAATATATCAGTATAAATAGATACCCAAGCTGCTTTTTCGTCGGCAGTAAGGTCTTGAGACTCTGAGTAGTCTCCTAGGAAATTCGTTTTTGGAGATCTGTTCAAGTTTCAGAAGGGTCGATAAAATATTTGAAGCTACGTAAAAGAATTCAGTTAGCTTTTGCCTAATTTAACACTTACATCATTTTACCTCCATACTTACTTAAAGACGTTATTGTATTGGATATTTTGAATTCGGTAGGTATCTGGCTTTCATGGCATAACATTCGTAGTAATAACATGAGGATTATGTTCACCATTGGATTTGATTATTCCATTTGTACATTGTTTTGCGCATAATCACACAGCATACCCCTTATACACTTTACCCCTAATCTACCAGTTTATTTGCGTACTTTGATATTTAAAACTTATCTTTAAGCAAATAAATTATAGATTTAAACGTAAACTTACCTTTGATAAAAAACGAAACTGATACCCAAACTAAAAACCTGCTAATTGAAATACAATGCATATCAAAAACTTGGCACACGGGTAATTTTATGTCAAATATTGGCACTTTCCACTTTTACAAAATCACAAATAAACTTTTTACTAAACATTAACGAACAAAATGTCTATCACATTTTACAGTCACTCAATAATCCAGCGACATAGAACGTTCAAGAAAACCTTGTTTATAATCCGTACAGATTTTTACGGAGTCGATTTGAGTTGTAAAAATGTTTATAACGTTCGTAAAACGCGGTTAACGGCGCGTAGAGGCTGCGTGCTCGCGAGCCGGCGGCGGGCGCGGCGGTCGTAGCACTGATGCCGCGCTACGCTCGCTACGGCTGCTACGGACCCATCACTGGCTACGAATCGCCATAGACGTACGTCGTACGACTGTGATCGCTGTACATAAACATACATTTAATACGAAACTGACAACTGAAGTGATTTTATTTCCGTGCAATCGTAAACACTTTTGTATAACTTTTCCGAATTACATTGTTCGTGGTTTGACGGTTTAAATAACTGCGCGGCCTTATCTCGCTCGCTTCAAGTTCTCTTTAGAAGTACGTTAATCCGAGTACAACAGTGTCAAGGGCATTCTTGTACGAAACTAGAGAAAGATATATGTATTCGCGCTTATAAAGCAAGTTTGTCGTTTTCTTGATTTCAAACAAGATAAAATAAATTATACATCAAGGTATTTGATGTAAAATTTAAAATTTAGACTATCGTCTTTTCGGTGGACAATTTGACATACATAAAGTTAAGGAATCAATGTATTAATTTCAGGATAAAATAATTAACGGTGTTAGTGGGTTCTCCAGTCTACAACCCTATGTAATAAAATCGTAACATAGATTTATGAACTGTTAACATTGGACCACCAAGTGGACAACTTTTGTTTTTCCGAAGGACAATAATGGCTCTGGGTCATTGTCAGTCGGAAAAACAAAAGTTAACTAACTATAACTAGTAGTAGTATTAACTATAACTAGTACGTACAGTGTCTATACAGGTATTATAGCTGACTATTCCAAAACTGCATTTTTGTCGTTTACAACTAATAAAGTGCATTCATTATTCAAGGTACGATTATACTACATTAGTATGCATGTAAACTGGTACATATTAATAATTTCAAATGTATAATTAGTAAATTTTTCAGTTTCGTTAACTTCATACAAAAATAGACATAGAGTAGGTAAAATATAAAACAGAAACACTAATTAGATGTCAATCATATAGCAAGAAGATTACATAGCGTTAAAAAACGGTTTCAAATAAGAGAGATAATTTCACTCTGTTGAATAAATGGTGTAAGGTGGAAGTACTAGTGCGCAACATGTCATCAGAGAATATTTATTTGAATCACGATATTTTGCTCATATACAAAAATAAATCTACATAAAGTATTGTCATGTGTTTTGGGAGAGGAGTTTGTTAGCTTTGTTAAATAGTATTTATTTTATAGGTTGACAATATCAAAATTTCTCAAAATTGCAAATTTTCTTAGTCAACTCCATTGTATGAGTAAGTGTCAGGGGCTTTTGCTGGCAGTCCCAATAGATGGCACTTCAGTACAAGTTTCAAAGTCACATATTGGGACATAGGAAATATTAACACTCAGTATGCAAATAATTTAGATATAAGCTAATTACTTCAAAGTTGGGATATGAAGCATTAAAGGTCGTTCAAATGCCCTAATAGTTGATTTTATCTCATCGATGGCAACTCAAGCTATAATGACGAGTATTGGTACAGCGTCTGGTACTAGTACTTCCACCTTACGGGATCATTTGGCTACTTAGGCCAATATTTGACGATTTTACATGTCAAGTGTTGTCGCCGGAGTAAGCCCACTTTCCGATTCCTTGCGGATCAAGAAGCGGAAATCGAGGGCAGCCAGCGATGGCTCGGTGCACTTAGAATTGCCGTAGGCACCTACTCGTACATGGCAGGGCCACCTGAAGTTCAACTCAACTGAGTAATTAGCTTTGGCGCATAATTTATGTTCCTATTTTTCTAATAAGTACAGTCACTGTTAATAGTATCTTATATCACTTATTTGTGTATTTATTTATCACAAATATTTGTTCCTTAGTCGTGGCTGTCTATTTATTTAAGTATCTACATGTATCTATCTATTACATATATATCGTCGCCCGGTACCCACACCACAAGCCTTAGGCACTGGTCTCACCGCGAGCTACTAAACTATGCACACTGTTGGCTATAAACACGAACAAAAGATACGCACTCCAGTGTAAATAAAAGAGACACGGCGATACTCGCCCAGCTATCAGCTATCACCGCCGGGTGAGTAAAAAAAATAAAATAAATATCTTGGGACATCTTACACAAATCAACCTAGTCCCACGGTAAGCTCAATTAAGGCTTGTGTTGTGGGGTACCAGGCGACGATATATGTAATAGATAGATACGTATAGATACTTAGATACATACACAGCCAAGACCAAGGAACAAACATTTGTGATAAATAATCACCAAATTAAAAATTTAAAAAACCGACTTCAACCGGTTTCTCCAAGATTCCCGATTTGTTTCCATCATTGGTTTCCTCAAATCCTACTTTCTGAATGCAAATTCTTGTAAATGAATGAAAATTACCAAAAGCGCCATACATGTACCTATAACATTTGAAGAGATCCCTCGATTTCTCCAGGATCCCATCATCAGACCCCGACTTGGTGCCAATGGGACCATCTCGGGGTAATACACGTTCGATCACAAAAAGAAATTTTAGAATCGGTTCACTATTCTCGGAGATATCAGGTAACATACATACAAAAAAAAAAAAAAAATTCAGTCGAATTGAGAACCTCCTCCTTTTTTTGAAGTCGGTTAATAAATACACAAAGAATGCCCTCGCCGGGATTCGAACCCGGAACCTCCAGCTTCGTAGGCAGGGTCACTACCAACTAGGCTACAGAGGCTGACAACTACTGATACTGAGTATCGCAGTGTCTCTTTTATTTACACGGGAGTGCGTATCCTTTGTTCGTGTTAATAGCCGATAGTTCATAGCTTAGTAGCTCGCGGTGAGACCAGTGCCTTAATAGACTTTACCGTGCGACTAGTTAGATCGATTTGTGTAAGATGTTGCAAGATATGCATTTATTTATTTATTTATCATGTCTGCCATCGGCATCTAGCGAAATTTTGGAAAAAACGCCGGAACTGAATGCGTCAAATTACAGACCATAAAAATTCACACGTTGGTTTATGTAGATTTCAGCCTTGTCAAGATAAGTAAGATATACATAGATTATAATACGCGGTTATACCATTTACATGAGCGTAAACGTCATGACATCGCACGGAAACACACGTAAACGGATTCATAAATCGTATTTACCAAGTTTTATCGTTCTTTTATCGTCTTATTCAGAGAATTGTGTCACTTTACACACATATAACAAATAATGTATAATACAATGTTTGAATTTCATAGACTGATTCGAATTGTAAGTACCTAAGTATTGAGTTCTATTCTTAGACATATTTTTTTAACATTTTCGTCTTTGGTACCCCTAAAAAGCAGAGTAGGACAAAAATATTTATGATTCTTACTACTGTCAATTCGACTTATATGTATATTGTGGTTTAATCATACGAATATAAGGCGGGTATTGCACTTATGAGCATACCTGGGATAACTGGGCGCAAGTTATAGGGATTTGATATCGATTAAAAAGATGTCGATATAATTATAATAAAAGATGTGCTTATTGAACATTCTCGATTACAGTACAGAGGTTCGATGTCATCTCTGATATCGGGCCTCTTGTATGCAGACGTCATTTTAATCAAAATGACAATTTAAATATTGATATTTTAATGTTAATTATATATTTTGAAAACTCATCCCATTTCATCTTTCTTCTGTGCCGCGAACTTTGATTAGCCGTGCCTTGAGTTTATGTGATCCCCAGTACATAGACCGAGAGCTGCACCATGTGAGGCATGTACTGCATGATAATGGCTACAACTGGAGGCAGAGCAATCGGGGTGCGGGTGCATCTACACGAATCCGGACGACCGAAGTGGAAAGGGCGCCCTTATTTTTACCTTACATTAAAGGGGTGACGGATAAGATCGGACACTTGTTACGCCGAAGATATAGCATCAAGACGATATTCCGCCCTCATGCGCAACTAAGACAGTGGACACGTTCGCCAAAAGATAGGGAGCCTTTAAACGTCCCGGGAGTGTACATGATTCCCTGCTCCTGCGGGATGAACTACATTGGGGAAACCGGCCGGAACATATCGACGAGACTATCTGAGCATATACGATGTCTGAGAAATCGTGACAGCCAGGGCTCTGCGGTGACGGAACACGTATTGGATTCGGATTCGACGCACTACATTAGGTTCGATAAGGCCACCGTACTTGCAAGAAAAAAGTTCATCGTGCCACGGAAAATACGGGAAGCCATCGAAATAAGTCGCCACCCGAATTTTAATCGTGATTGTGGTTGGTCAGTGCCACCTGGTTGGAAAACGGTTTTAGGTATTGCATCGGTAGACAGTGTAGACGTGCCCTTATTACCTAGTGACGTAGTGAGTGTTGTGTGCAACCCGCTTTTCGACAAAAGTGACAATGAGGGTAGTTTTCCTCCTTCGCCGCCCCCGCCAGCGCTGCCCGCGGCCAGCACCCGCTCTAGCAGAGCGCAAGCCCGCAGTACACGTCGGGCTTTGGTCGCGGATACTCCATGATGAGGATCCTCTAAATGGATCGAAACATTTCGAGCAATTATCGACTTAAATTACGTGAGTAACTCGTGTTATAAATATTTAAATATTTTGAAAACTATTTCAAAATAAACGCGTAACTACCCGTTTAAATTTATTTTTTATTTTAATTGAAGAGTAAGTACCTAATATTTATTTATGCCGAATAACATTTTGCTGTTGTCGTTCACAGTAACATCGATATATTTTTAGTCGATAAAATATTTTGCTACATCACTTTCGTATAAATGCCCCGAGTTATCCCAGGTATGCTTATGAGTTCTTACGTAAGTTGTAGAGACGGTGGAATGAGAGGTGAACATGACTATCTTAGACCAAGGAATAAGAAAAAATAGTAATAATATAACTTTTTGTCCAACTCCGCATGGTATAACAACACTCAGTGTCTAAACGAGCAGATTTTAATTTACTTTAACCACTAAAGAAATATTTTTTTAAAAGACATCTGTAAAACCTGCTAAATCTGTTTATTATTCCGTAAACTGAAATTAAATAGACATGGATTTAATTCACCCGATCGAATAGCTATTTTAGTCCAGAACTAAGTAACTATATAAGAACGACAAAGGGGAGATATTTTGAAATTGAACTGTCAGTCTCGTGGATGATGTATGTAACGTGTGGACAGAAGTTAAATATTTGAAGTTAACCCAAAAATAGTTACCTACTATCAGCAAACATAAACTATAAACTATAAGTACTACAAGATCTACTTCTATGCTAAAATTAGGTTTTAAATTTAGGCTTACCTTTACACAATTTCACTTTCAAAGATCTAGGTTTGATAGATTGAACTTTTTTATTTGAAGGCGCTATTTATCAATCAACGTCCTTTAGAACTATTGATGTAAGTAAGTAGGTATTTGACTTATTCGTTTTTGTAAAGTATCCGAGTGAGTACCTACAGAGTTTTAATCGCTGACGCTCAATCGCGTATCGTAGTTAGTGTTCTCTCTCTGTCAATCTTTTTATTTGTATGGCAAAGACAGTTGCGTTTCATTCGCGACTGAGCGTTTAGCAATTGGTATCTTGGTTATGCACTCAGATGGCAAACCACTTTAAATGAAGCATGTGATCGAAGCCAAGATGCGTGTGATTGCAGCCTCAGAGCACAGTTCCCGGTGTAAGCGATCAGTGCAATTTACACAATTTGAGCTCCATTAGGAAAGTAATAGTTAGTTCAGATTCTATCTTATCAACGGAGAGTTGCAATAAGCGCTAGTAATATTGTATAACATGTTCGTTTGAACAACGTCCATAGACGTCGCATATTACATGTTAACAACGAGTCGATTGAAGTTATGGCGGCGAACGTGATAATTTTGGATAAACCTTGCAATTACGACTATGAACATTGAACAATATTATTTCAGTGTTTCAACTTCAAAAACGTACCTATGATAGTAATATTTACGTTGTTTAACATTACAGGTACTTTCAGTTTTCTTATTGTCACGTTTTAATAAGATATTTGAATGCAAGAATGCCGCACGGTACGGCCCGTACCTAATGTAACTACTATCGACAAAATTTAATCCTGACCCACAATAAGAGCTTGTCATAGTAACATTGAAAGTCAAATTGTACGTCAGATGCAGCAATGACAAGTTGCTATGACAAGCTATTTTTGTGGGTCAGGATTCAATTTTGTCGATAGTACATGATACGTAACCATCAAAACCCACTGACTGACGCATATAGCCTAATAAACAATTTACGAAAGCTAATTCAATATTCTAAGACAAAATTTCATCATCATTACATTCATTATTATCACTATCAAGCAATAAGACATCCTCAACTGGACATACATACGCCTGCCCCAGAGCATGCCATAAGGATCGATCGTACACAGCCCGCATCTAATGAAATCCAGATATCTTTGCCAGCTCATCAATCAATTTTGTGGGGGATCATACAGGGTGACATCGGGGTCGTGATCCAAACTGAAAAACGTGTTAAAATGATCTAGTTAAGGGTTCCTATGGGACCGATACGAAAATCCTTATTTTTATGACTAAACAGTTGAAATTCATTAGTATGTCTACATTTCTCTATACTGATCCGTTATAAATGTGTTTAGGTACACAATAAATATAAAATATGACTGGAAATCATGAACACCGCCCATTCAGTATGAAAACCGTATTTTTTTCTCGCGATTTTAATTGTTGTTTCATGGGAAACCTTATTAAAAAATGCCATCTTAACACGTTGCTCCCCGTTTGGGTCACAACCCTGATGTCACCCTGTATATTTTTTGTTAATAACTATCACCTAATTTTCTCAGTCCAACAACATATCTACTTAAGTTTTATATACCGAATAAGAGGAACCATATAAACGACAGTAAAATGCGTATTTACTATTGTTATTAAATGGGAAAAATTATACCTCTAAGCGTTATCACAAACCGTTTAGACTGCAACTTCAACAGGGTGCCGTACAACAGACCTATCTAGTACTAAACTTTTTAGTTGATAAAGTTTCACGTGCACCGGTAACTTCTATTTATAAATTTCATTTTCATGACACGGATTTCATAAAGGGCTTTTTTCATACTTTTTGTTAATGTTACAATATAATGTATTAATGAAGGACATATGATAGGTAAACGGTAAATAGGTACAACATACTTCAGAATTACATATAAATATAATATAGGTAATGTATTCGGTGGATAGAAAGGTATCGTATAAAATACATTGTAACAAAAAAAAGTAACCGCCGAAAACACGATAAAATACCTAATGAGCCCTTTCATTCAACCCTACCTAATTCTTAAACAGTGTGAGTAGGTATATCTAAGAAATTTTGAGTCGGCGTGAAACAGACAAGACAAGACTAGACGTAATGGGACCAATTTCGATGTATACCCAATACAAAATAAGTGATCAAAATCACTAGTCTGTAGAAAGTTTTACGCGTTAAATACGTGAATTCTTGGGAATCCTGTCCATATTTTCGTAGCTTATAAACTGACATTGTAATAAATAATAAGGCATAATACGCACATACCCTTAGTGTAACATTTTTTATTCAAATTACTTTGGCAAATAAGGTTTAAAAATGTAATGCATTACATATTCAAAAATGTAATACATTAGGTAGGTATTACAAATTAGGTACGACTAGATATAAATGTTACGATTTTATCTCGAGGAATTATTTGTACACAACTCAAACTTATAACCTTATAAACACCTCAATTTCGTAATCAAGTTACATATTCGGTTGTGCATAACGATGTCATTTTCAATTTGTCCTCGAGTCCTTTTATTATCTAAATAATAAAAAGGACACTGCGATCCATTTCAATAAGCACGGCAATTTGAAAATGACACCCTAGAGAATTCAAGCTGAATCGCCGAAATCAATTGTAATCACAATCAGCTAAACCACGTTTTGCTGAATGCTTTTATTCTTTTACACGTAGGCAGCAGGTACCAGGTAAAACATTTTACCCGACTGACAGTCCTTTAATGAACACATTAAAATGCAAATCGTGTGACCATCTAGATACTAGACCCTTATTTCGATACACTTACAGGTGTGATAACTTTTATTATTCCTAACAAACAAGCGAACTGTGAAGTCGATCTGAAAGGATGTATGTCACCAACGTTATTGGAAATTAGAATTTTCTTCTCAAGGGTTATTTTACAGTAGTACATTGACATACCACATACGATGGGTTAACCGAGGCCACGAATGACAATTCCTATGACAGCTGTCGGATCAATACATTACCGGTCAAAAAATTACAGAATCATCAGCAGCCGCTCCGAGTATAGTGCTGTGTCAAGCCAAAATGACAATTAACGCACATGTCACCGTACTGAAAAATGGGTCAAGCCTAACATGAAACATGAATTACCGTCTCATGTAGTGACACGAGAAAAGCGCAACCGTCAACCGCCGTCGATATTAAATTTATATGTCCCATTATTCTTTGCCAAAACCTTGGCAATGGGGCATTGTGATGACGTCCGTGTGCTATGTAGCGTGGCGGGCGGTCGAGTGTGAAACCGATCAATTACGGCATGGCCAGCCGCGGCCGCTTGCAAAACTATCCACGTTACAAACGCCATACAAGTTCAGGCAATATCGAAAAATATTGGAAAATACGGGCGTGAACTGAAAAACGGTCAAGCACACGCAATCAATCCTATAGGAGCATCAGCTACTAGATGGGTATTTCTTATTTAGTTTGACAAGTGTGTCACGATCATGTTCGAAAGTTGAGGGTTTCTAGGAAGTCCGACATTTGGACGTTTATTTGTGAAGTAGCCCAGCGTCGAGCTTTCTGTTCATATTTAAAAATATTAAAAAAAAAATTTGGCGTTAACTTTCTGTATATATGGCTGTAACAATTCACAAATCTAAAAGAAAAGTAGCCAGTCTATCACTCCTCCTATCTATCCTCGATATAGGAACGGCCAGCAGAGCTATTATCCGCCTTCCACTGTGAGGGAAGCGGACTCATTAATGGCTCCTAGCTAGTGAAATGTTTTTTTGCAGCTTACGACTGCGTGCGTCACCAGCGGTGAACTTTAAATGGAGCTATTAATGAGTCCGCTCTGCTGGCAGTGTGCGACGGGCATTATGTTATCATACCGGTAATACGAGTATGAATAACATGAGACTTACAATGCTCGTAAGTGATTTGTTAATAGAGAACATTAAAATGTATTCAACATCCTTTAGTTTTACTAATTTTTAAAACATTGCCATCTTCGAGGCTTTTCATCGAACAAACGATCAATAAATAATTCTAATAGCACACGACGCTATATGTATAGTAAAATGAATAGTAAGTAATATCGTGATTAAAATTTATTTATTACCTTAATTAATTTTTATTTATATTTTTTTACAACAATCGCGTTAGAAACAAGTACCTACATCAAATAAGATATATATGCAATACACTTAAGTTAAAAAGGTACTTCATATTGTGATAGTTCGGGAACGCATAAGTTAGCACGCCACTCACTGTCGGATCCCACTCACCTTCAGACAGCACAGCCATTAAGGTAATTCCCGAAATAGCCGCATACCATTAAAATGTCTAATTTTATGATCGAAGCAAGAAAAATGGGCAAATAGCTGTAAATTTAAAGCTGTCTGAAGTGTAAACGGTAATATCGATATTATAAGATTTTAAACGTTTAATGGATTTATGTGATAGAAATTTGCTAAATAAAAACTTTTCATATAACACTAGATTATTACTAAATATATATATATCTTAAAAAAACCGGCCAACGGCATGTCAGGCCATGTTCACTGTAGGGTTCTGTAATTATTCAAAAACAGTACCGATTATGTTCTAAACAGATTTATTTTAAAGTACTTATTCTTACTATATACTATATACTACTTCTATATTCACGATTTTTTTTGGTCGAAAGTTTGGACCCACGGATCAAAACTTAGAGGGGGGGACACATTTTTTTTTTATTCTGCCGCGGTTTTATTCGGAAAAATTAACTAGGTATACAAAAAAAAAATTTAGACTCATTCGTTTTAAAAGACCCATTTTACGATACCCCTACACTATAGGATACAGCAAAATAAAAAAAATCACCCCCACTTTACATGTAGGGGAGGTACCCGATTTTTTTTGTTCTTAGTATATTTTATTCTATCACTTTATCGGCGTGATTAGTATAGTAACTTGAACCAAATTACAAATTTCTAGTACTAACGGCTACTGAGCTATGCTGCGGACAGATAGACTGATGGACATGGTGAAACTATGCGGGTTCCTAGTTTACTACAGAACCGTAAAGTACTTTTGGCATGGTGCCGAGAATATGATAGCATTTGTCCGTTGAATGCAAATATAAGATCAAAACTGTATAGTTCGAGAAATATAAATTAAATGTTTAATTTTTTAGTAGAAAGTTACCAATTTATATTTCACGAACTATACCGTATATACCTCCAGCGGTAGGTACCGGCAGGTATCTGTCAGTAAAAAAGTGACAAATTAAAGCCGACTCTTAGTCCTTACATTTTTAAATTTGTCGTCTTTTTGTACTGAAAGAAATATTTGAGAGTATATTTAATTTATTAAACACCTACCATACCTGTTTAAAAAGAAATCAACGCCGCTACGTCCCACACGTTAAGCATCAAAATATATTTTCCTCTAACCGCCTACATACGAAAACCTATCAAGATAAAAGATAATTTAATTTGGTTCAAAATATCCCAAGTACGTGCAAAGTTAATGGCGTTTTATGTTTAATTCGCTTGTACGAAAAAAATAAAGGAACCAATAAGCATAAAGTAATACCTGTTGTGGTCCTGAGTATGCAAACTTAGTGGCGTCTATGCTAAACAAATGCAAAACGGATGCGAGTGGCCTGTGAGCAAGCCATTCAAATCCTATGCCTACGTTCAACGAATAGCTGCACACCCCGCTAGACGTGCCGCTAGATGCTTGTGACTTACGGCCCGGCCACGACATTGGTCTAAGGCGACCAGCGGCGAGCGAATCCATGAGTGGGACCGCGATGCCGATATGGGTACGAGAGGGAGCACCATACGTTTTCCGCTAAGCCGGTCGCCTTAGACCGATGTCGTGGCCGCAGCATTAGACCTTAGGCCAGCCGTACTTCTGTACAGATGTACAGGAACTTAGGTGTTCGGCTAGCCTTGCACTAATTCTACTCACACCTTCATACGAGTATGAAATTATGAAGCCTCTGGCTACCTGATTAATTTCAAAATAAAGCTTCCTCTTTTATTTTCTACAAAACTCGAATAATAATTGGCTTCAAACGTACGCCAATACCTACATATTCATTTTTCACTTGTTAATAGACGAACCTAGTGAGTTGTCGCAGAAAGCTAGAATTTAGCTGACTGGGTATACCTACAAGTCTAAGGCGAAATGCAAACTACTTACCTACACAAATATTACTTTAACTATTTTGACTCTTATTCACATACCATTTCCGCATGAAATTCGATTTAAATTCCGTGAAGTTTGCAGTCAGTTACTATTAGACTTCAGGTTTATGAGCACATATGTGAGCATTTTAGTAAAAACGTCCCACTTTTCGCTTACTATAAGGATGGAATTGGCTTGTACCTTTATAAGAATTAAATGCCTAAGCGGCCAAGTAGGACTGTTTTACTAATCCACTAACAAATAACTCATGGAAGTCGCACACCATACAAAACTGCCTTTCAAAAATGGTCCTGAAATCTCGTAGACAAGTGTCCTTTCAATCATCACGCTCGTGAATTTCTGTGTATATAAACTTAACCCACTATTCATAACTAGTTGTGATTAGTCAATCATCGTTGTAATTAATATTTAATATGTCAAAGATGTTGGGCGGATATATTTATGCGTGGTGTTATAAAAAGCACCGTGTCTGCCCGCATTGCACAATTTGCACAATCGTTTTTGGGGCATATTTGTCCATGAGGATTTGCGAAGCGGAATAAACCTCTTTTACTACTTACTTACTCTTTTAAACTAGCTAATATCAGTACTATCAGTACTTTTATTACCTAACCAATTTGCATTTGATTGACACAAATGTTATTAATTACTAATTAGTGTCATTATATTTAGGGTCAATGAGACTTTCTGACAACAGAAAAAGGCAAGGGAAATTTAGGTATCTTCAAAGGTTAGAAGATGAACGTATTGCGAAAATACCAAAGCGCCGCGAAAGCTGTTCGTTCGTGAACGTGGGTTCGATCCCCTCGGACATCAGGTGATTTTCTTTGGTAATATGACATCTAATATTTATAGGTTAGAAGATGATTTAAAAAAATATATTGGGGAGAGTGGGGAGGATCCGTACACTTTTTACTCTATAGCTCGTAGAAAAAAAAAGTACTAGCAATTTTTAAATGAAATCAATGCTGCTTGCTGATATTATCTGGCTTTCATAAAACTTCAGCTTAGAGCTAATACAAAGTAAAGTAAGAATGTCACATAGTTTTTCCCAAAAAGTGAAAATTGTACGAAAGCGCCCCATGCGTGGGGTACCTTCGTACATAGTATTTTTTACCACAGTATTAGTTTTGTTCTCAACTGTCTGTATTTATTTACAAATATTTTTTACATATATCGACGACTTCATATGGAAATGACAATATTATCAGTAAACAAAAATATTGTGGTACATTCGTACAGTAAGGATTCTTATACATTCTTGGCTGTACGAAAGTACCCCAACCATAAATGAAAAAGTTAAAACAAAAAATAAAAATAACCGTAATCCTAATCATAAAATAAACCATTCCATACGTAGTATGAAGATCAGCTTATAAAGTTGATTTAATTACGTTTGTAACTGAGCGAAGCCTTCTGAAATAAATGCATTTAAAAATGACTCTTATAATTACTTTGAGGTGTCAAAAACACGTTTTAATTTTTTTTAAAGAAACTAACTGCTATATTTCCATCCCTTCTCGGTGGTGAGTTATGCATATTAGTGGCCGTTATACATAAAAATATGAACATGTTCGCGTGTCGGATAGCGGAGATATGACCACTGTACGAATGCTCCTGCTGTACGAATCCTACCCACTCTCCCCTATACAATATTTTTTTACTGGTGACACATCTACTAGTCATATGGATTAAAATTATTATGTTAAAGAACAAATCTATACGCGTAATAATTTTCCAGTAAAGTGTACCAAAAAAGTATCAAGTTTCAGGAAATCAGAAGTAGTATTTCTAAGCAGTTATAGTATTTAGCACTTATTAGTATTTCCAGGACCCTTTTGAAACTTCTAAAAACCTCCTATTCTGAGTCCCAAAACCCTCAGGCTACGGGAATGTACTTATTTTGGCCACCTTGTATATAGTTGCAGGAATATCTACTTAGGTATGTTGTGACGCATCTAAATATGTTTAATAATTTAAATAGTCTGAAAGTTTCAAAAACTGCATCTCACACACCTGCCCCACGACGTGTAAAGTATTTTAATTAATCACGATTAGCGAACAAGAGCGAAATTAATATCGTAAAAGCAATTAACTTTTGAAAACATGTTTACACGGGCAGCCGCAGGCAAGCCGCTTATCTAGAAAAAAGCCTCATGCCTGCTGAATAATAAACATTTTACAATGTAGTTACCTTATTCATTTATTACGGCTATTTTTATTTATATTCATATTTTAAATTAACAATACTTATTAAAGGGTACAAATAATCATTAATAAAGAATTAAAACTAAAATAAATTATCAAATTAAAACTAAATAAAACTAAAAATAAATTTAAAAAGTTGGGCCCCTGCGGCGTGGTGCCAAGGATGCTGGCAGCATTACCTCGCTGTATCGCGATACTGATGCGTTGGGCAAACACAGGCACAATTCAAATTTTTTGTTAAAACTTTTTATACTCACTCAGCCAGCCAGTGTGCTTCCCAAGTGTTTGCAATTTACGTTTACGTTAGCGTTTACTCGACACGTTAAGTAGTCCATCACGCTCGCTCGGCTCGCTCCAATGAATCAGCGTGAGCGTGATAGACTACTTTACGTAAGTATCGAGTAAACGCTAACTGTAGAATTAATCCAGACGCTTGACGAAGACAAGAAAATCTACGTAACTAAACCAACCAATGCAGATGCGTTCTTCGATTCAACTACTTTTAAAAGATTTCGAGATCCGATTATACTGGTTTTCTGTGGAGGCCTACAACGAACCACCAAAAGTTGTCTCCTTATTGCACTTATAAATTCGTACGTAAGTGTGTCGAGGAGGCAAACGTCGATCCTGGTTAGCGTTAGGCCCCCAGTAATCTTGGAAACCACTTCAATTAGAACAATGGCGGCGTCGGCTTAGGCCAAATCTGGTCGAATTAAAGACGAATTCAGCCTGCTCGGGTCACTAATCACTGCCGCCTGTCACTTCCGCCATTGTGCAGTCCAATATAAGTTTTTAGCCGTCGTTAGTGAGAAATTAATGGTTTCTGGATTTATTAAATAGTAGAGAAGCGACTGATAGAATGAAACACTATCGTATTTCTTACTGTTTTGGGCAAGAAGACGCCTGAAAACGGCAGTATAATTTTATTTTCTTAATCAGCCAGGTCACACATACATACAGTATGTGTCTTTCATAGCGACATTGCTTTTAAGTACCTAACGATAGATTAAAGTGTTGTTAACCATTTTATTAAAAGAATATAACGATTGCCTTTATTATTTAAAAGTAATTAATTTCTAAATCTCGAGCAGCAATGTAATGCAAACATTTGTTTGACGTTTCTGAGAGGAAAAGCTAGTTTCGTTTCCATTTTAATTCGATCAAATCATTAAAGTAACTGTGAACTGTTGCCGACGTTAACTTATTTACTGAATTATCCATTACTAGAAAACACTACAATTTAAAACATGCGAGATTTTCACTACACTAGCACAACAAAACATCAACAATTCTTTCTGTGTCTTACTTACTGTCTTAGCCACAGCTTATTTTGAATCGTATTATTCACTGAACTAGACTGATATCAAAAATCAATGCACATACATTGTCACTTCTTAGAAATCACATTACCTGGTTCAAACATTTTCATTAAAATTAGGAAAGTCTGTTGATCAACAAACTTGATGTTATCTTGACACTTCAACTGAATCAATGTGAAGTTTTCAATCGGTACATAAACAAAGCGAATATCTGATTCCGCCTTCTTAGTTAACACAAAATTACCTAGCGCTTAATCGGCTCTGTCGCACTTATAAGAAAGAATGACAAAGACACAAAACTAAAATACGCTACTGAGCGATAGCAATTGGTAACTTGGCTAGGCACCCTGGGCTGTTAAGTCGAGTATGGCGATATTTTTGCCAAAATCTTATTTTTCTGATAGCAATCTTTCTATTCGCAAAATTTACCGAAGTTTATTTTCTTGCTATCTTTTTTTACCGAATGCGAAAATTCCATTCGCATATTTTACCGATATTTTTTTTTGACAATAGCTTAGCTTCTCTTCTATTTATTTCCTCGATTTTTTTTTCTGTGCTTTAATTTTCCTTAGAGTACTTTTTCAATAAATTAGTGAAATACTTTCTGTCAAAAGTCTGTCAAAAGTTCGGTAAACGTCAAAGACAAGCCGTTTTTTTTTATTTCATGGTGTAAAAACTTGGCAGAAACACAAGATGAGTCCACGGTTAAAAACTAAAACCAGATATTATGGTATCTAATATTAAATTTCATATTCAATTATTTACATTGAATTGTTCTCTATTAACATGTCTTTTGTTACTTTGTTACCACATAGTTACATGCATCGGCTACATCAAAAATATGTGGCTATATTGCCGGGCCATGTGCAAAATATTGTAGCTCATTGCAAATATGGCCGAAAATGCTGGCTGATGCCACCGGCCACCCTGTTGGAGCTACACATTTTGGCAAAACAATGGCCCGTTTATAAGCCCCTTGACAACTCGAAATTGATTTGCAAACTTTACCAAATGATATGCCACCAAAATGCCCACTGGAATCCGACGTATGTATTGTACTTAAGTCTGATTTTTCCATCATCAGATAAAGTTATCTGTCAGATAAATATAACATGCTCCCTTTCTATCACACGCAAGAAGAAAATGAAAGTGTTATATTTATCCGACAAATAACTTTAATTGAGGATGGAAACATCTAGCCTTAGTGTTACATTAATCATAAACAGGACTGGCAAGAAGGTACCCTAAAATAAACGTAACATTGTGAAACAATGCGAACAGAAACGGTGCTTTTAAGAACAAAACGGAATAGGAAATTATGATTTCGGATATACACAGATTGGGAAATTATGAGAATGGGATTGTTACTACTGGGAACAATTCAAACCGGGGAATTAGCTACAGAAAAAAAAACGATTGGTAAATTTTGCGAAAGGAAAGATTGCTATCAGAAAAATAAGATTTTGGCAAAAATATCGCCATACTCGTTAAGTCCTTTTTTTCATGAACAAGGGTCATGATTTTTGACGGACTTGTCATCGAAAAGTGTCACCGACATGTAGGATGTAAATAGGTAATTAATTGTAATTGTCAGAATGTCACTAACAGCGCGATTTCAATGAAATCATATGTCAATTGTTAAGTTTAATTTATTAGTTATTACTGATATATTGCGTGCCGAATTAATTTGTATGATTTTTTTTTAATATTTTCATTAAATATGCTAATTTCAGTTCATTAAGACTTGTACTTTCATCCCTTAAAAGCAATGTCGTTATGAATGACACACACTGTATATCGTCGGCTGACAAGCAAAACTCACTATAAAAACTGTCACTACTCTTAACAACCCTTATGTCAGTATTAAATCAGAACTAATAAGAGGTGTATTTCAAGCAGGCATTTGTTACTTAGTGAGTTTTGCTTGTCAACTTTGAATATCGTCATATTCAAAGTCAATTGATTATTTATTTAGACATAATAATTTGTCATGGAATTTAGTTACGCAAACTAATTACCAGGGCTCGGAGTTGTCATCGCACGGTAAGACTAATAGCAAGCTATGGAGTCGATGTTCGCCATGAATTTAAAATATTATTCATACTCATACTCATTATTTAATTTATCTTAAAATGCCTTTATAGCGGTCGTGCATAAATTATTACGTGTTTTAATACCCAATATTTTTTTTTCTATATTTGATTATAATTTTATGACTTGAATATTTCAATGCTGAAAATGATCTATAAAGGAGTACTGACCGCTAATAGAATTGATTAAAGTAGAGGCATCGTAAGAAGTCGTTTTTGACGTTTGTTTGCACATGAAGTTCTGTAAAAATTTGACAGTTGGTATAATGGAGCAAATGTCAAACTTCATTGTTGCCTGAACGGAATAGTGATGTTACTGCTGTTGCTGAAATTTACCGATACGTCAATCGAAATAAATAAGTAAACCTTTTTTTATGGAGGTACGAATAATTGCTATAATAGTAGGTACGCACATATTTTCTAAAAGTTTGTCATGGTTTCGACAGCCGTGTGCCCGGTGGATATGCGGCTTTACAGACTGTGTGGAACTTGACAACCAGATAAATGTCATAATTGTTATTCAATTCAATGTATTTATTCACATAAGCTAGTATTAACACCAAATCACTTACTAGTTACATCATAAAAATAAATAAAAAATTAAAATTATGTTAAAATAATAATAAGCACATAATAATTACAAATTCAATTATAAAATCACGTATAATTTTATTTTTCGTAGAATAATAATTTATATACCACCACGTTATTTATCACCTAGATGTGCTCTGATTTTAATAAATGGTTTTAGTGAGTTTATATACTGTATATACGGCATTTCTCTATTTGGCATATCTACATTGCACTCTGAGCTAGCAGCACGCAAGTTTGCCAACGTGGGTTGGGAGTGGTTTGCTATGAATTTTGCTTATAGAGGTCACGTCCTATTCGTCCTATAAAACATCTTACCTAAATGCGACTTTACGTCATTATGACGTCACCGGCTCCAAAGTTTCGCTGCCTGCTAATGATTCTAAGTAAGATTACCAAACACTTTTTTAATTCGGATTACCTAACACTTTTTTAATTAAACTTTTTCAATGGCAAGTACCAGATCTAACGCCCTTTCGCACTTGACTGAAAATTTTACGACGGTAAAATCGAGCGTTTCTCAACACTATTGTGAGCTGTCAAAAACGACTTCTTACGATGCCGCTACTTTAGTATGTTTGCTGGCAGTCATAACGTATCAATGTCAATCAGTGGCTGCATTTAATATGCAACTCATTACGAAAAAATTACAAATATTATTTCGCCATTGAACAGCAGAGATGCCATCGCAATTTTAAACGTTCAAACTGTACTATTAAACGGTAATATGCAAAACCAGCTAAGTTACATAAAAGATAACTTTGAACTTATTGTTGATTCAATTACAAAATTGCAGTGTACTACTGTACCTATTAATAATAATAATAATAATAATAATAGAAATTTATTTCAGACTAAGTCCATATCAATTGTTAATACCTTAATACAATAAAATCTTACTTCATAGTGTTAGTGGATAATTTAAACAAAAAAAATAATAATAATAAGAATTAAAAATAATAATAATAAGACATACTACACAATAAACACAATAAAATGCTTTCAGGACAGGTAGGTATCTTATTAGCCAACACTATTGGATGCTGCTGCACGTACAGCGGGTACGTGCAACAGCATCCAGTGGTGTTGGAACGGGCAGTCGAGCCTCTCGGCCAGCACACGTAGCAAACTGTTGGAGCTGCCGCGCAGCCGCCGCATCAGTGAGGCAGCACGCTTGCGCATTATAGCATGGAAGCCATCAGTTCGGGCCTCCGCAAACATACCTGATGCACTGCAGAAGCGCGGCAAACCCAACAGTATCCTAAAAGCATTATTATACTGTACTCTCAAAGTATTGAGAGTACTCTGCGTGTATCTTACCCACAGGCTGCACGTGCATTAAGCAAAGTTTTCAAATATTAGACGAATTAAGACAAGTTTTAACAATTTTCGGCTCTGAAACAGTTAAAAATAAATTGGAAAGTGTACTCAATAGAAATCTGGACTTCATCAACTTAAGGCACGTGGCAAGTACTGAACAATTTGAGCGAGTTCTAGAATAAATATGCTGGGCTAACTTCCGTTGACGTAAAACGATCTTTTTCAAGTCACAAGTGGATTTTCAACCAAAAATAGAACCAGTTTCACCCCAGAAAATATGGACAAAGTTGCCATTATTTACTCGTTTTACAATTGTTATTTTGAAATGGACAATACACTTGCCGTACCTTGTCAAGATTTTGAGGCATTCATTCCGGTATCTACAAGCTCTTTGAATATTGGAAACTAGGAGCACATTACGAAAATAATGTTTTATTTTTTATTTTCTTTATTTACAATTTAATTTATTTCTATTCAAATGATTTATTTTATTTGTAGTTTAATTTCGTTCTTAATTAAATGAATGTGTATGAGTAGGTATAAATTTATATAATTGAATTTTAATATGGAAAGTTATTATTTATCATACACCATCGCTATAAAGGCATTTAAAGATAAATTTAATAAATGAGTACGAGTATGAATACAATTTTAGATTTATGGCAAATGTCGACTCCATAGCTTGCTATTAGTCTTACCGTGCGATGACAACTCCGAGCCCTGCTAATTACTTACCGATATCAATGACGAAATTTATTCAGACATTTCAAAATACCAACAGTATGGAAGAAAGAACAACGACATCCATTAAAACACATAACACTCCATGACTGATCCGAAAATCTTAAAAAAATGTGGGTCATAATAAAATCACGTAATGAATGATGCCTGGTTTAATTTATCGCCCGTATTCGATTTACACACGGTAACAGCTCTGCCGTATGGAAATCGTGTGTAGGAAAAAATTACAAAATTACAACCGATTTCTCCAAAATCCCATCATTACCTCCCTCATGTTTTTGAAGTTGGTTTCAATTTATTTTTTCTCAAACTTGCTACGGAATGTTGATGTTACTTACTTTAAATTAAACCCGGAAATACTATGTATCCGGTGGCATATGCTGAGATGATATGTAAAGAGATTTCATGTATTTATTTCACACCTAGGACTGCAAACAAACTGTTTTTTGTTTTGAAACGTCAAATTGTGTCTTGACATTCAGCCATAGAAAAAAAAAAAACCTAAAAACTAATGTCTATGCCACCAGGTAAAAGGATACCTCAAACAGATTAAAAAAAAAGTTAGGCGCGAATGTTTTTTGTTAATGTTGTACGATACTGTACTATTGGTTTATTTACAAATAAAATAGTATGTAATATTTCTTTCGGTTACCGCGAGGATTACTCAAACATCTAAGAGACTCTTAGATGTTTTGGTTATAAGAAATCCGGATAAAACTTTGGGTCACACTGTATATAGGAAACCTACTCACACTGATAAGTATTTAAATGGCAATTCCCACCACCATCCCAGCCAACTAGCTACTGTAGGCAAATCTTTGTTTCAGAGAGCCCAAAAGATATGCGATGATCGGCAGGCACTTCGGGCAAACAACCTGAAGATTCCTCGAGCCGATCAGAAGACTCGTATGAAGATTCCCACTGTTGAGCGCAGGCCAGCCGTTCTGCCTTTTGTTGGAGGGGTTACAGACAGGATCAGCCGCATCTTGAAACGTGCTTCTATTAAAACCTATTTTAAGCCAATGAAGAAGATGTCGCAGTTTCTGAGGCCTGTTAAGTATAGCACCCCCTTACTGAATGCAGGAGTGTATAAGCTGGACTGTGAATGTGGGCTTTCATATGTTGGGCAGACAAAGAGGAATATCACTACTAGGGTGAAGGAACACATAGCCGATGTCAAGCACCGTCGACAACAGTCTGCGGTTTGGGAGCATGTCAGTGAAGGACCGAATCATTCTATTAAGTTTGACAAGCCTTTGGTTCTCGTTAAGGAGAAGAGAAACATTCCTAGAATGTTGCGTGAGGCTATTGAGATAATGAAATATCCAAACTTTAATAGAATGGAAAGAAGCTTTTCTCTACCACCAGCTTGGGATCCAGTTGTTCATCTGATAAAGGAACAGCCTAGACATAAACCGTGAGGCTGATGTATTTGGCGGTGGCGACCATTACCCCCCTTTTTAGTACTGGCAACATTTTTTTTCAAAATTATTTTAAATTTCCTTATTAATCAAAATTGTATGTTTCGGTTTAATGCATGATGATCTTAAGATGTACTACAAATGTTTTTTGAAAAGAGTTGTCCCGCTGAGTTTCTTGCCGGTCCCAATTTTGGGATACCTTCCTAACAATACAATCATACAAAGGAAGGAAATACTTCTCAGGCAGTGGCGTAGGGATAGAACCGGCGTAGATTATTTATTTTGTCTCTTGTCTTCATTCTGAAAATATTTGTAATGAATAACTACTTAGCTTAATTTGCAAATTTTGTATGTACATCCACCCTTAAAATTTATTGTCTGTGGTTTAGTAATTTTTCTTGGGTAGTTTTGTACTTATCTTTCTTATTTTGATGGAGGTAGATCTATCAAATTTCCTCCGTTGTCAGTCATCCGCAGACCACGAACCCTGTAAAGTGTTCGAAACGTCGGAATGAAGTTAAAATTAGTTAATATACGCGAGTTTATCCGTTTTCATAGTTTTATTTCATAAAATAGTATGGTTCGGCGAAATCAGTTAGTTTTATTTCATAGCAAGTTTGGGAAAAGCACTATACAAATCTCGGCGAGAAACCCGTCCTCTATAGTAATGTACTATTACTTTCGAGTAAGATAAATCATTATTTATTCCTATAATTGTTATTTTATTTGTTTCGGAACAAAAACACTTGTAAATATTTGAAGTTGGTATAAATACAATGATTTGCATTAAATTATTAATGCAATATTTAAGAAATCGTTATTTGTTGAGATAGGGTAAAAACAAAAATGCTGTCATTACATATGCACACGTGTCGAGTTTTCATGTGGGCTGTAAAACTGCACGTGCACTGCACTGGGGACCAGTACTAGAGCATATAAAATAAGGGCTTAGGTTAGATTAAGGGGAAATGGGCATCCTACTTAAAGGTATAACGTTATTTTTCATATTTATTTTACAATAAATTATTGTGTAATAAAACTATGATGATAATATGTCATCCGCAGACCACGAACCCTGTAAAGTATTCGAAACATCGGAATGAAGTTAAAATTAGTTAATATACGCGAGTTTATCCGTTTTCATAGTTTTATTTCATATAAGATAAACTTGAATATATATATAATACGACAAAAATATAAATACTACCAAACTATTCTCTGTATTCTTGCAAAAAATTACGAAATGTACCTAAATTAAAATTGTTACTTTTCCTGGTTCAATTCGCTTTGAAGCATGTAGCGACGTACTCCTTCTGCGATCGTCGCTCGCACCCTGGGGAGTTGTGGAGGGTCCCTAAGCACGGCCTTGTTTGATAGACGGGGCTAGCCGTTAAGGTCAGGTTTCCGAGATATCGCAAAGTTTCATTGTGTCCGTTTGTGTCAATGTTCCACAACTAAGCCTACACAAAATTTCAGCTCAAGCCTCAATCGGTAATTGGACAGTGAATCAAAACCCCGTTTACAAACAAACAGGCAAACATCATTAAATAATAAAACCGGCCAAGAGCATATCGGGCCATGCTCAGTGTAGGGTTCCGTAGTTATTTAAAAACGGCTGGGACGATTATGTTCGAAATAGTTTTATTTTAAAGTATTCTATAAGCCCACTTATTCATGATATTTTTCATATTTTTTTGACCTACGGATTGAAAGTTAGAGGGACAATTTTTTTTCTTCTGGAGCGATTATCTCCGATAAAATTGGGTTAAAAAAACTTTTTAGTGAGACCCGTATTCTTTCTAAGCGATTCAATGATAATCCACACTATAGAATTACAGCAAACTAAAAAAATCATCAGAGTTGGGGAGGTATCAGAAACAAAAATTGTTTTCTAGTTTTTATTGTACCACTTTGTTGGCATGATTCACAGACAACATAACCTCAAGACGTAGCATAGCCGGGCGACCCCCTCTGTCACGCATACGGTGAATTCACTCCATATTAGAGCCACGCCTCCATTGCTAACTTCAGTCTGCGGCCGGCGTTCATGAGATAATTACGAAAGTTTTAACGTGATTTACATCATGCAAAATGCATTACTGTTGCGTGAAATTGTGTGGCAAGAATACAAAAACATCTAGTATGCAAAAAGATGGTATTTCGTTTCACAAGTGAGCAATTTTTTATAAATTTCAATTAAAATTAAAAATAGTTTAAGCATAAAATCTAGTGCACTCGTTAATGTCTTTTTACAAAGTCTCTTTCTAATACTTTGCACGAAGTATAACTCCCTCCTTGTCTAGCGTAACGAGCGGGTAAGCCGTCTGAACTAGGGATGACCGTAGAGTATGTTTGTTTACTATCGATAAGGTAACTAAAGATAAATTAAAATCTTTATTCTCAATCGTACCAAGCAACAGACTCTGCGGTGGAGTCTTCGTATCCGAACTAGTGATGTCTATGCCTGCAGTCTGTTTACTATCGATAAGATATTACGATTATATTCAATTATCCTCAAATAAATTCTGGTTGAGTGTAAAGTGTAGAAGTATAATTTACAAAAATACTGTTATGTTAAATAATATTGTATATCTTCTCTAAATGCCCAAACATGAAAGAAATGTGGATGAATGCTACAAAACGGTCACATGATTGGTTTCCAGCTCCTAGCAGTGTGATATGTTCTCGACACTTTAAACCGGAATATTTCAAATTAACAAAAACGAATAATAGACGAATTTTATATACAACGTATTTTAATGGTAGTTTTTTGGTAACTTTGTAACTACGAGTTAATGATTGTACAAATAAAAGTATATTTTATAAAATTGTTTTATTTATGGTCTCAGAAAAGATATATTGTGATATTAATATTTGGCCGCAACTTTGTCTGCGTGGATGATGATAATAAAATAACTATCCTTTGTCTTTTCCCGGGTCTTGAACTATCTCCATTCCAAATTTCATCTAAACTGAAATGTGTAGATGAACACACAGCAGACAGACAGTACAAATATTTTTTTTATATAAAATGCATTTTATTTTTCACACCAGAAGTTGCGGGTAGAAGCTAGTATCATAATAAGTCTTCATCTGCGGGGATGATGATGATAATGATGATGATGAATGAAATATGGTATGTCCTTTCCCGGGTCTTAAATAATCTCCATTCAAAATTTCATCTAAATTGGTTCAGCGATTTAAGCGTGTAGACTCAGTAAACTGACAGACATACTTTCGCATTTATGGTATGCATTAGTACGGATATGGATTTACGGTTTTGTCGGTCAGTCACTGACAAATATCGAATTGTAAAAGCGATAGACATTGTAACCATCGATACTTTTATCGACGTTCGGAAATCACTAGCGACCGGCGGACATTTTTGTTTTACACCTCATTGACCTTGAAACGACGAATCACAACACAGTTAGCTCATGTTACGCCGCCCGCACCTCAGCATTTTTGGCAGCATCGGTTTGAATGAAATAATTGTCTAAAGCTACATCTTTAGGTTATGTTGTTGTGGCATGATTAATATGTATACCTGTACCAAATTGCAGATTTCTAGTATTAACGGCCACTGAGCTATGCTGCGAAAAGACGGACAGACGGACATGGCGCAACTATAAGGGTTCCGTTTTTGCAATTTTGGCTACGGAACCCTAAAAACTTGTCGAAATATTTCCACAGGACATTACATGACTCTTTGTTATTTGTTGAAATACTAGAAGCTGGTCTCGCCTTAAACACTTATTTCTTAACGTCTTAAGTCTTGACAGCAGGGAAACATCAAGTCGGCCATTTTGCGTAAAACGGGCCATTCCTGGGCACGTGTTGCAATTTACTTTTAACTGCTATCTACTGTGGACGTTACAACTACAAAATCAGGTTTCTTTTTAACAGACTTCAAAAAAGAACGAGATTCTCAATTCGACATTTTTTTCTTGTGTTACTCGATATCTCCGAGAATCGTGAACTGATTTTTTTTTATCATTTGGGTATAACCTTGAGATGATCTCATTGGCAACAAATTGGGGTCTTATGTTGGGTGTTGGAGAAATTAGTTTGAGTTGTTTTTTTTATTTAGTGACTATCGGGCACTATACTCTGAATCATAAGAAATGTAAACAAAACAGATAAGTAGTAATACTTAGTAATAAAGCCCAAATACGGCACTATGTTTCAACGTTTACTATATAGTGCATAGTTGATTTATTCTTTTAATAGTATATACTAATATGTATTAGTATATATATATATATATATATATATATATATATATATATATAGTATAGCTTTTGCCCGCGGCTTCGCACGCGTAGATTTTGGACTTCTATGAAAAAAAATATTTTCAACCGACTTCAAAAAAGAATGAGGTTACCATTTCGATTGTATGTAGTTATATATTATGCATGTTACACGGTTTCCTGCAAATAATGAATCCTATTTTGTTTTTTTTTTCTCAGGAGATTCAAAAGTGGCCGAAATAAGTTTAATATTTGTGATATTTTTTTTTTGGGTTTCGCCTTGACTTGTCGACGATCATTTAATCGAATGTTGTTTAAAAGACAACGGTTCAAGTATTTTCATTTCATCGACAAGTCATTCTGTCGAAGAATAATTTTCAGTAAATTTTAATCGGGAAAGTTTGAATGGTGCTTTAGGTTTTCATTTACGGGTTCTTATTTTAGTTTGGTTTAAATTTAGTAATATTTATTCCGCAGTTCTAAACTAACCCTGAACCTACTTTGATAGCTGTTTGCTCGGGATATGGGGTCACAGTTGTAACCTAACTTAAACATATTTTAATAGCCTTTCGTTTCTATGTGGGGTCGCACTGGTCGCAGTTTTAACCAAACCTAAACCTACTTTGATAGCCGTTTACTTTTGTGTGGGGTCGCAGTTCTAACCTAAACTAAACCTACTTTGATAGCCGTTTGCTTTTGTCTGGGGTCGCAGTTCTAACCTAAACTAAACCTTTTTTGATAGCTGTTCGCTTATGTATGGGGTCACAGTTTTACCCTAACATAAACCTATTTTAATAGCCGTTCGTTTCTGTGTGGGGTCGCACTGGTCGCAGTTCTTACTTAACCTAAACCTACTTTGATAGCCGTTTGCTTATGTGTGGGGTCGCAGTTCTAACCTAACCTTAAACTACTTTGATAGCCGTTTGCTCATGTGTGGGGTCGCAGTTCTAACCTAACATAAACCTACTTTAATAGCCGTTAGTTTCTGTGTGGGGTTGGAGTTCAAACCTAACATAAACCTACTTTCAGAGCCGTTCGTTGCTGTGTGGGGTTACTATTCAAACCTAACCTGAACCTCCTTTGATAGTCGTTAGTTTTTGTGTGGAGTCGCATTTCTAATCTAACCCAAAACCTACTTTGATAGCCGTTCGTTTCTGTGTGGGGTCGCAGTTCTAACCTTTCCTAAACCTAAGTAGAATCTTACCTTATTACATTCTGTTTGAAGTCTGTTTCATTGAACAGCATATTAGTATGATATAATTAAATACTTAATTGCAAATAAACTACACGAATTAGAAAGCTGAGTTTACAGTGAGGCGGCCCGCGTACCCGCGCTGCTTATACATACATATACTGTCCGCGAGCTGTCAAACAAACATTTGAAATTCGTTCGCTTTGAATCATATGTCGCCATGCAAAATTGTAGATATTTTTTACGAACAAACAAATAAATATGGTTTTGTCTAGACTTAAAAACTAAAACCTCACAATTACCTTTTATGTAGCAAACTGCATTACTTACCAAAATTTAATATTAAAAGTATCTACGTATTCATCGTACCTATGTTACTCGTATATAACATGGTATGTAGATAAATACCTACATCTTCATTGGCAAGAACACTTCTATGAAGTTTTGAATTAAATAGCCCAACGAATCTGGGGGCTTATGATGGTTATATCGTTTACCAATTGTCATTGTCTATCCAATTCTCTACATTCAGTGACAGCCAGAACATGGTTGCGGGCACAGATACAATAATCGTGCGGATGATTTGACAATGACAGTTTGGCATCAACTACAATTGTGCTTTATTAAAGTTTGAGACGATTTTGGTTGGATTGGGGCCTCGCTGGAGCTTATGATGATCGCATATTTACCGTTGACAACTAAAACAAATTGTATTTTTGTTAAAAATTTAACTTTTAGTACCATAATTTTGAAATTGGCGGCGTTTACTTTGAGTGACGGATCTCATCGACGCACGTGAATTCTTGACCGGATAATCTGACGTTTAATAAACCATCAAAGTGATCAAATTTCAAGTTAACTTGACAATTTTGTCGGGCTGCTTGAAGTGGCCGATAAGCAGTATCGTGGGTTTTTTTTTAAATAATAATTATATGTTCATTAGTTTTTAGTGAGAATACTAATAATTACACGTTGATTCAAAAGCTAGTACGTTCTCTCTAGTAAGACTAGTGTATTCTGTGTAGTAGTCTGTAAGCATACTCAACGAGCGATCGAATTATGAATGAAGATATCCGTGAAACTAAAGTCACCGACGTAGCTCAGAAAATCTCAGAGTGCAAGTGGGCTGGACAAAATGCCCGAAGAACTGATGGCCACTCACTGGAGCAAGCGAATATTTGAGCCATGGCTTGGCCTGTAATATATCCTGCCTTATTATCCTGACGGATCACTCATACTTTGTGGTAAAACTATAATAGTAATTCGTTTACCTTTTTTTACCTTCACCATTTATTATTTTTGTCAACCTCCGTAGCCTAAGTGATAGGGACCCTGCCTAGAAAGCTGGAAGTTTAAGCTAGAATCCCTGCAAGAACATTTTTCTGTTTGTTTATCACAAATATTTGTTCATTGTTTGGTTGTTTTACATAATGTATTTCTGTTGCCTGTGAGCTTTTGGGACTCAAAATAAACCCCCAAGGGGCTTTTTGACAGTTTTAGAAGGCTCAATCATTATTTTTAATTAAAATAAACTACTAACAAAGGTGCTACTATTAAGTACTACTTACTTACTAGGTACTACAGGTTCCTCAACCTAAATTAATTTCCAAACAAATCGGCTAGGCCATCTACTCTGCGTCCCAAAACCTCACTGGCAATGGTTATGGGTTATGCATTTCTTTTTTGGCCACCCTGTGTATTGTTGCTTACTGTCCACAATACAACTTAACTCAAGACAGGAACCAGAAGGTAGTGGAAATGATGCCAGTTGTTTATCAAATTGGTAAATAAATTCGCTAAATAATATATTCTAATGTAGGTAAATAATACTCAATATCGATACAGATTATTAAGTAGTTATTTTAATATTCTAGCTGACGACAATGAAACAAAATAATCCAGAAATATTACCTCAACGCCACAAGTGATGAAATAAAATGAATATGAAAACACTGCTGACAGAAAAAGTAGAAGTAAAAAGACAATGCTACATGCATGAAAAAATAACTAAACAAAATGACATCCTGAAGGAGATTAATAATAAATAATAGGTAGTATACTAAATGTATGTCAGTCAATTAACGGTAATCTATAGAAAGCATACCTACATACCATAAAATGCTTCAACTTTTCCATATGTTTCATATTTTCTAAATGAAAGGTGCAAGTTATGAAATTAAGTTAATTATGATATTACATTTTTAAGTCAAGATTATTTGATTGAAGAATTAGGACTGATATTGTAAATTTATAGTCATACATGCACTCATGGTATTGAGAGAATTTCAAAATGTTTTTACTTTCATGTTAAATTAGAGTTTTTGTATATTTATCATTCTTTCTAAATCAATAAGCATGTCATGAAACCTAGCCACTATGATAGGTACTTACTGTGATAACACATTTGTATTAATATTGGGTCATTACTTACCTATGAAATTGGTGTTTTTGGTCATAGACTTTAGTTGATTCCTAATTTTATTGTCTAAAGAGAAACTTAAATAATTATTTTTGTTTTCAACAGTGTACTGTGTAACAAAGGTTTTATCACACTAATAATCGTTTTTTCCCCTTAATTGAAAACAACTCTTGCCATATGCTGCCGGTTCATATGTTTGAAATAGGTATAAGTAAACGTATGATAGTACCTTATTTTATGAAATAGAGATATGTATACAAAAGACGCCTTAAAAGTGACTAATATTACTGGCAAAATTTGGTTTATTTTGATATTGACGTCAAAAAAATATAGGGTGAGGTTGTCAACAATGAGCCACCATAAATTTTAATTTTAATAATTTCAGTCAATATAAGTCCAATGGGCATTTTTTTAGATAAATAACAAATGCTTTTGTTATTTATCTAGCTTTAAATTTGCATTATAAATTTTTATTAAAAGCCAATAGAAGCAGAGATAATTTTACGTTTTTAACAGATGAGAAATGGCTCATTGTGTACAATCTCTGGTACAGATTGAACCGGTACTAGGTATTCAATGAACCGGCCTAGTACACAATGACCTACCACTATATCATTGCATAGTGTTTGATTAAGAATTGCAAAATATACAAACTGATTTAGGTAAATATAAGGCAATTTAATAAATACATCATTTACGATGTTAAAATATATTTATTTGTTTAAACTAAGAATATTTTAATAATGTAATCATCACAATATCCTTCATTTTATGAAAACTGAAGTCATGCAAGTCAAACAACTTAAAGTATATTTATAATCTTGTCATTTTTGTACTAAATAGTAACATAATGCCAGGTATATTTATATTAACTCTTAAACGTGGCAAAAGTTGTACAAAATAGACCTTCCAAAGGATTAACTAGAGATTTATTAACAAATCAGCCTCTTAGCGTAGGTAAGTTAATTTACAGTCTTTAGCTGCTTTTCAAATGCCCACCATGCATGGTTGACAGAGCAAGATTAATTCTCTTAGCATCCTTGGTATTATGACCACGGTTTTATCTTATTCCCACTCTTGTTCTCCCCATACTAAAAAATGAAATTATATTTAACAAAGTAAGTAATTATATCACAAATAGAATGTTCCTGAATTATTTATATTCATAGGACAAGAAAATATTAAAAAAAACGTCTGATGGCACACAGTCATGGATCATTATGTACTTCTAGTTATGGGAACCTCCTGGTTCATTGTGTACCTACTCTAGCCTCGTGGGTCATTGTGTGCTAGATATACGTTTTCATGTTTTAAATTCGGTAAAAAATGAACGGTACAAGAAAGCCGTAAGCCGTATCAGTGAATGTCAAAAAGATAGAGAAATAGCCACTTCCCACAACTGATTAATGTGATAAATTAAACATAACTACATTCCCAGAAAATAAAAAACTAAACATTTAAGTTTTCTTAACCAAAATCACAATATAGTTCACTACACGTGCAATTTCAACGCGGACCGGCCACCGACTGGGGAGTGGGGACGCGTGCCTAGGTTCGCAGTTTGCTTTGGCAAATGGCAACGTTGCATTTTCGAACCGCCGGTTCCTTGTGTATCACTGGTTCTCTGTTGCCCACCTTACCCTACACAAATGTCACTGTATGGAAAATAGACTTTTCTGCCGTCCGGCCGGCAAACAGCACATTGCCGGCCGCTGCGCTAAACTAAGTTGCCGCCTGCCGGCTTCGTTGAGCAGAAAAATAGTATACACAGACACACCTCGGCTGTTAAATGGGAAGCCTTGGATCACATGTTTGTCTACAATGAGGGTTTTTGATACTTTTTCTGCCGCTATGGGGAGGTGAGATGGCAGCACTGAGCCGACCCTTTAACGAACTGTCAAAATAAATACGCGCATTTAATTTTCAACATATTTATAGGTTTATTTATTCTGAAAACCATTACTTTAGGCATATTGTTACCTAAAATAAATAAATAAAATAGTTCCAAGTCAATTCTCATGAAATTAACAAAGTTAAAGTAATTATTTTGAATACCAGTGACTTTGCGCGCCTGTTTTATAGCTCCGTCTTCAGTTCGATGACCGTGTAATAGTCGTAATCCATTACAAAATCAATTCTCTTCCAAATAAAATAAAATTTCAATATTTTAGGCCCAGGTGCCTACGAATAGTATGAATCTGACAGTTGTCGAGACCAGGTACGTACGAAGCGCCGCCTGGTGGCAGAAAAATTATCGAAAACCCTCATTAAATTACACGTCATCAGAGACATTTCCCACTTAAACAGCCTTGGCATGTAATCTACTATTTCACAAAAGTCTCCATGATACTTAAACTCCAAATTCATACGTAATCAAATCAAATCAATAACCTACTATGTAATTATTTTTTAATTTGACTATAACTTAAGAGTACTTACAACTCATTAAGATGTTTTAGATACTTAATTATTTATCTTAGGCTACTCAGCTGAGGGTAAATTTCTTATTATATTGACTGTAATAAATATGTTGATTCTATTATTAATTTTGGCTTTGTTTTAATGTTTATGAGTATGAGCCCGTGTGAGTTAAAGGTCCTGCAATATCTATTTACCTACCTACTTTATTCAGTATAATGTACCTAATCAGTAGCAGTCAACATGCAAAGCATTTTCCCATAAATATCGTATGGATATCATAATACGGATATATTGCAACTCTATTGCCAACATGTTACACTATTATAGTATAGTATAGTAGATATGTGATGATATTTATGATTAATTGCACTTACGTTAAAGTACTGATTGAACAAGTAGAAATAAGAAACGAATGTAAGATATAAATGATATAATAGATTGAAGACAAGATACAATTTTCTTTGAAAAATATTTTTACACTAAGTGCTTGCAGAACTTGTCCTGCTAACTAGTCGCCTTGGTATCTCTTGTCAGTGCTCTCTGAAATGCTGATGATAATTTTCGACGCTTTTTCAGATGTAGGTAAGGATACACACACATTACTTATGGTTTCATTAATATGCATCAGTCGGACGGGCCGTGTGTCTGTTTGCCACCAACGTAAAATGTATTGCCAAATCTTTAATTAATACATCAGTAGAAAGTTAGCAGCTACTTTTTTGCGGAGTAAAATTACAATTGTCTCAAGAAACACGACAATGTAGCGAAATTCTGACTCGTGTCAAGAATCAACGAAAATTCTTCTAAACCTTGTGACAATTGTGACCTTCGAAAATAAAAAATAGGTAATTAACGATATAAGCAAGTTTTCATAATTCTATGTAGGTAGCAAACATGCACATAGACTATCCAATAGTAAGCGGTAGTCGTAGCCTGTGACGGCAGTAAAAGTGATATTTTACAAATATCACACCTGTCATTATGGTGAAACGGCCTCTATTTCAGGAGATCATTGGAGCTGGAGATTTGTAGTTCGGTGCAAAACTGAGTCATGCAAGGCAAATACCTGAACAAATATGTCAGTGCACATTGAAAGGTTCCTTGACACAGTGTTTAAAATGGACTTTATTAAAGAACACATAAGGTCTATTTTAAGAGTCGTTACACACCTTTCCATGTGCACTGACACAAATTTGTCGTTAAGAAATATATGTTGTGGATACTAAATTAATGTTATGACATTCACCCACATATGAAAAACATCATAAACCACATTTAAAAGAGCATATGTTCTATTGAACATATTGTGAAAACACAAATCAAATTATTTATTAACTAAATACTTTGATTTGTGCTTTTATTTTTTCCCCAGTAGTTACACTACTTAATACTATATAAATTATAAATGCAGGCATCAGCCGCGAAAGCTGAGCACGTGGGTTCGATCCCCACCTTGGTCGTCATAATGTTCTATTTTAACTAATGCTTTACTTGCTTGTGTCAAAGAAAAATATAAATAGAGAAAATAACAAAAAGGAAGTTTGACAATTTTTGGATTAGGACAGAATAAACAGTCATACAGTGCTCATATGCTTAAGTCACTCTAACTGGTTAAATCCTCTAAGGGGATTGAATAGGCAATCAAAGAAACTTGCATGTAATAAAAATATATTGGAAGTCAAAAAATATAACAGTCCAATGTATGAAATAAACTATCACAATGATACTCGTAGAATTATTGACTCGGTTCATGACATTCTCATGCTCCCTGCATTTTCCAACAGGATTTTTTTGTTCCCTGTATTGATTCTCTACTGCAGTTATATCAGCTGTCAGCTGTGCAGATTGTGGCTTCAAATTCTGAAATTAAAAACAACTAATTAGATTTAAGTACATTTTGATTTCGATTTTGCCGTGTGGTGAGGCAGTAAGAATACATTTGTCACCACCCCAACTCCTCCTGCGGGTGTCGTAAGAGTCGACTAAGGGATTGAAGTGTCACTGACCATTCTACAAGATTAATGATGGGCAGCAGCGTCATCATAGTGGACACATTACTGCGATCGTCAATCCGCTTGCCCAGCGTGGCGATTATGGGCATTTACCTCCTAATGCGTCTATACGCATAGTTAATAGGAGAGGCCTACGTCCAGCAGTGGACTAACATAGGCTGATGATGATGATGAACTTCTGCCAGTTAAGGCAAACTGAATAAACCTTATTTTGAATACGTAATGCCTTGCTTTTTAATTAAATTATGCTCAATAGACATCCATAGTGCAGTCAGCAAAAATAATACAGCCAAATTGTAGTTCAGGAAATTAAATTAAATTTAAACAAATGTACCTCCCTAAATTACTGTTACTGACTGTACTTGTGTAATTCTAAAATTAAAAATGTAGTACAAATTAGTCATAAAAGTGATTATAAAAGTGAAAAAAATCCTTTAAGGAATACGGCTGTCAAAGTGATACTGTTTCGACAGTACCTGTGGCTGTGCCGCTGCCAGTTCGCCGTTGAATGGCCGGGGGCCCCTCTTGTTACTACATGGGCTGGTCTAGATCTGGCAGGCCTTCTGATTCTGGCTTGTTTCCCACTGAAGTTCCTATTCAATCTGAAAAATGACATGATATGTAATTAGTCAAATATTTCTTAAATGACTTATGTAACTACTTTTTTTTCTATAATACCAGTCCATGTAACTTTTCATCTATCATGTACATGTCAAGGATGATATTATATCAACCATAATTATTGTTACCTATAGAATTTTATTATAACTACATTAAATGCAATCCGGTCTTAACTAATATTCCATGACCATCAAACAACAAATGAAAGAATATATACACTATTATATTGTGCCCAAAAAACAAGTTTTGATCCCCTACTAAAAAATTCACTGCACATAAATACAAAGCCATGACTAGTTTACTTGAGACAGTATTGGATTCTTTATTTATTCTATTATTTCAATAGTTAATAAGCCTTACATCCATTAAAACCAAAACACAATAAATAAATGACATGGCCATAATTATTTTATTTCTCATTAGAGGTCAAATGTCAAACATGGCTTGTTCTATTACTAAACATAATTTCAGGTTGTACAACCACCCAAAAAATTGTCCAGTGCTGCATTTATATAACTAAAATATGTATTATAATTCACCTGATTACAAAAAATATATAAACATACAGGGTGTTCCACGAGCCACTGAAAACCTTGAACGGGGTAATTTGGTAGGTTAAACAGAATAACTTTTACTATGGAGCTAACCCAGAAATCTCAAAAAAAAAATTGCCATTTTCAGTGGCTCGTGGAACACCCTGTATACTTACATAGTTAACATAGCAGGTAACTAGGTACGCACCTGATTGGCAGTGTCAGATCGACTACAACACAATATTAGTGTGTGTTTCGTATTTCAGCGGCAATTGCTTGCAGCTCCATGCCTTATGAAGACTTCTGTAGCTTTTATTGTGCCCAATTGTGTCTTCGAGAATCGTTGAAAAGTTAGTATAAGTAATAAAATAACTTCACAAACTTGTTGTAATTTCGTACAGTGCACAATTAAATCACATGTTTTTTACGTATATCTTTTTTTTCTACGGTCCAATTTTCATTTCGTATCCTTGAATTCACTTTTTATGAATGAAATACATATTTACATAATAAAATTGCAAGCGTAACATCAAGTTTGCGATTAGCACCAATGGCGCCATAATGACAGTTGTCAAATAAAAAAAAAAGTAGTGATGTGCTTACATTTTTGACTTTGACCCAAATTTGTCAAGGGGTGGATTTCAAAACTAGGAAAAAAGTTGCGTTTCGGTGTTTAGAAAAAAATGTTGTAGGTTTTATGCTTTGATTTTAATTTTTTCGTTACTTAGTAGTTTTATCTTTAAGGCCCTTTGATCAAAATAATCTTATCGAAATCTAAATAGTTTATGAACGAAAACGAAATATAGCGGACTGTAAAATGATAAAAGTTTATGTTTTAGCTAACTTTGTGTGATTTTGGTAATGTTAAAAATTTGGAATTAAGAAGAAATTTAGAATAGGATCGCAAGACGGCTTACCTTGATGTCCTTAGGCGTAGCTCCGCAAGCAAATAAAGGCGATTCCCTAAACTCGTGCAGAGGTGAGCTCACGTACAGCAAAGCAGTCGGGTTTCACCTATACGTATGCTAACGCGGGATATTAGCCGAGATGCGATCTTGTCTTTATGAAAGTTTTAGAATTGGATGAGTAGCCGGAACTTGAGATATCGTCTTCGAAATCAATTAAGTTTACACTTTACATGACTGGCACAAATTTAAGGTTTTTCGCGCTACCGGCTTCGAACTCTCACAAACGACGACGAACACTGTGTGACAATGCTGCCATACTAAACCTAATGTCAAAATGACAGCTATGTTGCCAGACAAAAATATAAAATTAAGGCCAATATTAAACATTCCGCCCGCCTAAATGCGAGGGCGTGCGGCAGCATGCCTTAGAATTTACGTAAAAACGACAAACTTAAATCTACGAAAAGATGCTGTCTGTGACAGCAGGTGAACTAAAGCTAGTACAATTTACGAATGCTACAACTAAGACCTACAGGTTACGATAGCCCTGTAACTAGGCTACGTACTTTAACTTAACATTTAACTTAATTAAGAGTCAGATGCCATTGGCAAAGGACAAATCTTGACGACTGGTCTTTTGTACTGTCCAGTGGCAGTCTTGACAGTTACTACTCTACATATGCCATCTGCACCTGGGTGCAAGGCAACGATACGACCTAAAGGCCAATTGAGAGGATTCAATGACTCTCCTACGATAAGCACTAAAGCTCCCACGTTGATATTAGAATATTGTTTATCCCACTTTGCCCTTTGTTGCAGTGTGTGTATATATTCAGTTTGCCATCGGTACCAGAAGGATTGATGAATCTTTTGAATGAGATTCCAACGTTGCTGGACGCTAATATTTAAATCAACAAGTTTCTCCTCAGGCATAATCGAAAGAGGTTCCAAGGTGAGGAAATGTCCTGGAGTTAGAGCTGCGAAATCATTGGCATCCGAACTCAGGGGCGTCAAGGGACGAGAATTTAACATAGCCTCTACTTGTGTCAGTACAGTATAAAATTCCTCGAAAGTTAATCGTTGAGTACCGACAGAACGAGCGAGGTGTGTTTTCACTGATTTGATTCCAGCTTCAGCCAAGCCATTAAAGTGAGGGCTACCAGGAGGACTAAACGAGAATTTAATTTCTTGAGACTCCGCGGCCTTTTGCATGAGAGAACCAAGATAGTTACTGGCACCGATAAAATTTCTGCCCTGATCAGACACGAGATGACTGCATCGCCCACGACGTGCGATAAAGCGTCGCAAAGCTGCGAGGAATGCTTCTGTGGACAATTCCGACGCGAGCTCGATATGTATAGCTTTCGTGGAGGTGCAAACGAAGACACAGATGTAACCTTTAAAGGTTTTAGCACCACGACCACGGCCGAAAGCTATGTTGAAAGGTCCACCATAGTCGACAACTGAACTTGAAAAACACTTAAGCTGATTAACCCGATACGAAGGGTAATTTCCCATAAATGGAGCAGGGGCAAGTTGAGGACGAACACGAAAAAATTTAGTACAGCTAGAGATCACAGATCGAATGGCACGTTTGCTTGACAATATCCAAAAATTTTGTGCTAGAAGATTCATAAGAGTCAGTGCACCAGGGTGCATGAAGCGAGCATGATATTCTTGAATTATCAAACTAGTGAGGCGATGGGAGCGAGGTAATAGCAAAGGATGCTTTGCTTCGAAAGAAATCTTAGCGTGAGCCAAGCGACCGCCCACCCTGAGGTGACCTACCTCGTCAACGAAAGGTGATAGTTTGCGAAGACTCTTAGGGAGGGAGTTAGGAGACCCCTTTTTAAGGTGCTCCAACTCCAACGAAAACACACTTTCTTGCACAAATTTAACTAAAAACATAAGTGCTCTGTGAATCTCTGATGGCTGCAAAGATCCAACAACACGAGAATCGACAGCTTTCTGTCTACAATTCTCAGAAAAACGAAAACAATATGCTAGCACATGTTGAATTGTTTTTAGTGAAGAGAATCTATTCAACAGATGGTCAACTAATTCTTCGTTATTGGTTATAACGAGAACAGTAAGCTTCTGCTCTTCATGAAGAACAGTTTGGTCTAACGATAACAACGACTTAGGCCATTTTTCAACGGGAAGTCGAAGCCAATGAGGCCCGGTCCACCAACTAGATTGATCAACCAAATCTTGGGGAAGAAGCCCACGCGATCCACAATCCGCGGGGTTGTCAGTGGTTCTGACGTGACGCCATGAGTCTGGAGGAATTTGATCCTGGATGTGGCTCACCCGGTTTGCCACAAAGGTTTTCCATTTGGATGGACACGACTTGATCCAGGATAACGCCACACTGGAATCCGACCATGCGAATATTTCACTAACCAAGTGAAAGGGCTTCAAAGCTTCCACGACTGACGCCATCAAGTCCGATAACAAAACTGCTGCGACTAATTCGAGTCGCGGCACCGACAATTTACGTAAAGGAGCCACTTTTGATTTGGCACAAACTAAATGAACGGCGATATCACCATTCTTACTCAATGTTCGGCAGTAAACAACAGCACACAAGCCACGTTCCGACGCATCACAAAAACCATGCAGTTGCAAGGCATCAAAACTACCGACGATGCGACGAGGAACAGCTACCGAGCTCAATGAAGAAAGTTGAGTCTTAAACTCCTGCCATTGAAGCCTAATATTTTCTGGGACATCATCATCCCAAGAAACTCCGGAAGTCCAAAGAAGCTGCATTAGGTACTTGGCGAGGAATGTTACAGGCGACAGGAAACCTAATGGATCATAAATCCTGGCTATTTCCGAAAGAATAGTGCGCTTGGTACATCTACCGTTATGAGTATCGACGACACGAAAACCAAAGGAATCTGAGTGAGGTTGCCACAGCAAACCCAATATTTTCAGAGATATATCTGAAGTTTCATCGAAATGTTTGAAATTCTGCGAATACAAGTCCGAAGATGGAAGATTTTCCAGAAAATCACCACTATTAGAGGTCCACTTCCTCAGATGAAAGCCACCCGACGACAGAATGTTTGTGAGTTCCACCTGAAGGGAGCGAGCCTTTTCGACGGAGTCAGCTCCAGTAACAACGTCATCGACGTAGATATCACGGGCGAGAACAGCTGAGCCAGCTGGGTATTCTTCCGCAGCATCATTGGCGAGTTGAGCCATGGTACGAAGAGCTTGGAATGGCGCAGCCGTGACACCATATGTCACAGTCTTGAGACGATAGTCACGTATAGGACCTGAGGACGAGGGCCGCCACAGAATACGTTGATAGTCAGCGTCTTCTTCAGAGACCAAAATTTGCCTGTACATCTGCTTTATATCACCTGTGAAAACGACAGCGTGCCAACGAAAACGAGTAAGCAGATCGAAAATATTGGTTTGAAGCTTGGGCCCTGCCAGTAAAGTTGAATTTAAGGAAACCTCGTTAGCGTCCTTTACACTGGCATGGAAGACAACACGAAGAGGAGTTGTAACCGATTCACGTAAAATTCCATGGTGCGGTATATAGTAGAACTGGCCCTCACATGTTGAAGGAGGATCTACTTCTTCCAAATGACCACGAGACCCGTAGTCTTCCATAAATTCGACATACGACCTTTTAAACTCAGGATTGGAGTTTAACCTGCGTTCCAACGACAGGAATCGCTTAAGAGCGATTTCGCGCGAATTGAGGAAGGTAGGCTTGTTCGTAGGATCAACGAAAGGCAAAGGCACTACGAACCTTCCTTCTTCATTACGATAATATTTATCACGAAAATAATCTTCGCATCGCTGCTCCTCCTCCGACACGAAAGATTTGGTAGGAGCAGTGACATTTTCTAATTCCCAAAATTTTTTTATGGAATCTTCAAGCGACAAAGTTTGCGAAGAATTCGAAACGAAAAAGCAATGGCTATTCTTCTTACGAGAAGACACGACAGAATTGGTTTTGAGTTGACTAATGTCACACTCACCAATGACAATCCATCCATAGATTGTGTTCAACAAAGTAGGTTGACCAGGCTTCCCTCGACGTATACCAGGGATCAACGACGAAACGAAAAGTTGTGCATTAAGCAACAAGTCCACTGGTGCCGGTTGAGCGAAGTCAGGGTCAGCGAGCGACAATTTTTTTATGTGCGACCACCTCGAGGAGTCGATAGATTGCGTAGGTTGATCGGCACATATCTTCGACAAAACGAAAGCTTCGAATTTAATATTCGACGACAACAACGAATTGTGAAATGGTTTAATTTCACACGATAGAGAGCCGAACGGTTGAGCGACAGAATTGCCAATGCCGTACACGGCATGTTGGCCACGAGCTATATTAAACCCTAACATTTTAGCGCAGGGTTCCGAAATAAAATTGCATGCGCTAGCGCCATCTAAAAGAGCACGCACTGGTCGAAAGTTTCCAAAAGCATCTTTAATTAAAACTTTAACAGTTGAAAATAAAATGGTATTTTCCCCAGTCACAGATGTTAAAACAGTGTTACTACTATTACTATCTGGCAGTACCGGAGCAACCTCTATAGGCACAGGTATTTCTGTATTTTTAGTGAAATGTAATAAAGTGTGATGTGAACGACTACACACACTACAACAAGAGGCACGACAAGATTTCACTCTATGGTTATCCGAGAAACACAGAATACACAATCCCTTTTCTTTCACTAAGTTAAAGCGAGCATTTTGGTCAAGTTTTAAAAATTTATTACATTTAGCAAGGCTATGCTGTCCAGTACAGAAGACACAGTTCGGGTTCGACACGACAAATGCTGTTTTATTTTTAGGCAATGGTTTAACAGTTGAAGCTTTCACTTGAATATTTGAATTTTCTAAGGCTTTGCTACGTTTTTCTATAAAGCTCTTTAATATTTCAAATTTAGGAATATCAACATTTGATTCAAGCTGAAGTTCAAATGCCTCACGTGTTGCAACATCCAATTTAGACCACAATAAGTAATACAGCATGAAATTCCGGTCAGGAAGATCAAATTTCGACAAAATATTTAAATTTTCATTAAAGACACGGAACACCCGATCTAAATCATTCTTGTTTTTCACAGCCTCACAATTCAACATCTTTTCATAGTAAATAATAGCAATTTGTCTTTTCTTGTCATAGTAGTTGGCCAAAGTTTCATATGCACTAACATAGCTGTCATTTGACAAAGGAAAACTTTTTATTAATTCATAAGCAGAACCTTGAACACTTGACAACAAGTAGTGCAACTTTTCAACATCACTAATTGTGTTCCGGTTATGAATCAATGAGTCAAATAGTTCTTTAAATGACACCCAGTTCTCTAGCTTACCATCGAAAGGCTTTATTGATATTTTAGGTAGCTTAGCTAAGTTATTCTCCAACAATACAGGTTTACTTTCACTGCTGATTTTATCCATTTGAGCATTTTGCCTTAGCCTACTTTTAATAGATTTTAACCTATTTTCGAACTCCCTAGTGACCTCGTATTCATCACTACGTTGGGCTTGCGAAAGCGGCCGCAGAATACGTATTTGCGCGTCATGAAAATCACGTTCAATCTCTTTAAAGTCCGATTCGTTGTAACCTTGCAAGTCTGAACTTTCTATGTGTTCTAAACGCATAATACAGTAATCCCGGGCGATACGATATGAATCTACTGTCGAAGGTTCTAATTCACTATCATTATGACCACCACCCATCATTCAAAGCAGCAATTAAAACGAGAAATAGATGTAAACAATTACAAATATCACTATAACCTAAAAGTGATCAATAAACAACTTGACGTTTACAGATAGCAGATACAGATAATATGAACTGCGTTCCGTTTCACGCTTTGAGATGGTTAGTTGACACGACAATTTTTACTATGACAAGTTGATACGATAAATTGGGCACGACAAATTGTACACAACAAATTAAATTAAGGCAAGTTAATTTTGAATCTATGGTCCGGAAAGTGCACTACCAACTTACAACGACAATAAAATATGGCGTACACCTAAAATACGACAAAAATGTTCACTAAGACAATATCTCAAGTACCCTACAATTTGGAAAAAAAACAAAAATTATCAAAAATCACGAAAATTAGCTATTACATACGACAAAAGGTACTTTTCAATAAGATCCGGTTCGAAGGACCAAAAATAATGAACGAAAACGAAATATAGCGGACTGTAAAATGATAAAAGTTTATGTTTTAGCTAACTTTGTGTGATTTTGGTAATGTTAAAAATTTGGAATTAAGAAGAAATTTAGAATAGGATCGCAAGACGGCTTACCTTGATGTCCTTAGGCGTAGCTCCGCAAGCAAATAAAGGCGATTCCCTAAACTCGTGCAGAGGTGAGCTCACGTACAGCAAAGCAGTCGGGTTTCACCTATACGTATGCTAACGCGGGATATTAGCCGAGATGCGATCTTGTCTTTATGAAAGTTTTAGAATTGGATGAGTAGCCGGAACTTGAGATATCGTCTTCGAAATCAATTAAGTTTACACTTTACATGACTGGCACAAATTTAAGGTTTTTCGCGCTACCGGCTTCGAACTCTCACAAACGACGACGAACACTGTGTGACAATGCTGCCATACTAAACCTAATGTCAAAATGACAGCTATGTTGCCAGACAAAAATATAAAATTAAGGCCAATATTAAACAGTTTAATTTTAATATAATGTTTTATATGTCAAAACTCATCACCATCTAACAAAAAAATCTGAACCTCCATATTTGTACTGAAAATTATCGCAAATCTAACGTACGATTGCGAATTTTACTTCAGTAATCGTTTTTAAATATTGTTGTTAAACGTTCAAAAAAATATGATAAAAATCCTTCATCGCGTAAGTACTATTTAAAATATTTAAAAGTTTAACACCGAAAATTCATCAACACCGTAAGTGTACTGTCAAAATTGAGGTAGTTTTGTACTCGTGCGTCTAAATAAACCGGGTGTACCCACGCCCGCCTCCTCAATTCAGGTGAAACAGCGGAACCGAGTACACGTTTGTCTATGCGGGCTCAAACAAAAAAAAATCATAAAAATGTGACTGCAATACGTGATTAACACGCTGTGGCGTCATAACCATCTACGAGTGGTTTAGAGTAAGTAATTGAATAATATTTAAACTAATTACTTGGGAATACGTAACCTTAAAGGAACTTACTAGTGAGGCGTTGACGTTGCTTTAAGTATTAGTGTTCTAAAATAATCTAGGATTTTGTGTGAAATCGTCAACACCGGGCGTGTCAATACCGGTACTGAAGCAATGGATGGTTATGATCCTGTATGTATGGAGTTGACAATTTTTGTAAATTGGTCCATAATTTTTGGTTTTTCTTGTAGTAGCAAGTACCATAGAATGTTCAGCGGCAGAGAAAAGTCTGAGAAGGGAAGGAGTCAACAAGACAATAGCGCTATAGATAGGGAAATTGCTCAAGTGTAGATCTATAAAGGCGACACTGGGCGGAATATAAAAAATCAATTAGTCCTAAAAGAGGTTTCCCACAGGGTGGACTTGTACTCATTAGTGAAGAAAATAAGGGGGGCCTATATATGCAAGCATACTCCGATGACGGAGTACTATATAGTCGTACGTGGACCGGTACTAAGCACCATAAGGGATATAATGGCCAGTAGTATCCAAAAAGTGCTGGAATGGTGCAGAGAGAGAGAGGCTGGATTTAAATCCATCAAAAACGAAGTTCGTGTTATTCACTAACAAAAGGAAGACAGAAGAGATGAAGCCCATAAGGGTACATGAACATGACAAGGAGCTGGAGTTGGTAAACGAGCAAAAGTATCTAGGGGTGACTCTGGGTAGCACGCTCATGTACAAAACTCATGTAAAAGAACAAACGGCGAAAGCCATAAGAATACTGTATCAATACAAAAGAGCGGTGTGAAGGAAATGGGGGTTAAAGTCGAGGATATTGGAATGGATCTCCAAGGCGATAATACTTCCCGAGTACTATATGGAGCGGTGGTCTGGTGGCACAGAGCACATATTAAGAAATATCAGAGGTACCTAGCAAAGGTGCAGAGGCTGGCGTGTCTGATAACCGGGACGTTGAGGACAACCCGACACACGCCTTAGAGGTAATACTAGGTATAAAGGCGCTATATATATAGAAGAGCGGAAAAGAGGGCCATGGAACAGTGGTACCGAATGAAGGCATACAAGGAATGGAGAGGAAGTTGCGTACACAAGCGACATGAACTAATACAAGATAGGGTACTGTCTAAAATGGAAATGATGGTAACTCACAATGACCTCATAAAGGGGAAGAAGATATTCGATAAGAAATATAGAGTACATATTGGGGAGAGGGAAAACTGGAAGGTAAACGTCGAACATCCGACGTTTATATGCTTCACTGACGATTCGATAAGAAGCTCCACAGGTCTAGCTGGAGCAGGCATACTTACTAGGCATAGTTATCCCGAAATTGGGGGAAAAGGTATCTGTCCCACTTGGTAGGTATACGAGTGTGTTTCAGGCAGAAGTTTGTGCCATACTACGGTGCGTAAGGCTCATAAAGGAGCAAGTGCAGCAGACGAGGGCCGTGGTCATACACACGGATAGTCAGGCAGCAGTGAAGACGCTAAAGAAGCCAGCGACAAAATCTTCTTTGGTACAGGAATGTAAGGAGACAGGAACTTAACTGGCTTGGAAGTTTGGAATAAACTACAAACATTCAAAGGCGCTTTGAAAATACATTGTTGATTTGACTGAAAATTGTTTGATTTAATACCCTTATGAATCTTATGATATAGTAAATCGTCATTACCATACACATAGTATCATCACCATCCATTAAAAAATCATAACCATGGCATGGTCGTCATCACCATCTCGTGTAAAATATTTTTGATGCCTATAATTTCGAAATTATGCATCAAATTAGTGTGGAATCATAACAAGATACTCTCATAAATATAACTTAACAATTCTAGATACATATTTATGCATTTAATTAATAAAAGAAAAAAAATATATTTTTGTATGGTGAAAATTTTCTTGGTGAAATCCACCCCAAGACGGCAACATAACAAATCCAATCGGTAACTTAACGGCATAATTATTAGTGAATATAGGTTTAGTGATCGTTTAGAAGAATCAACATTTAGATCATGAATGTAGGATTAAATTTAGATAAACAGTGGCCCTACCGCCAACTTCGAAATCCGTGAATTTCGAAGATTTGTCTCTGTCACTAAATGACACCTTCGTTGGAGTGACAGAAACAAATCCTCGAAAGCTAAGAATTTCGAAGTTCGCGCAGCTGACCGCCTACTACCGCGAAAATCGAAATTCGTAAATTTCGTGGATTTTTCTCTGTCACTCAAACGAAGGTGTCATTAGAGTGAGAGAGACAAATCCTCGAAATTTACGAATTTCGTTTTTCGCGGTAAGGCCGCAGTTCATTAGGCTTAGGCCGGCCTTATACATCCGGAATCAGAGTAAGGCCGGCCTTATACATCCGGAATCAGAATATGAATTAATACTCTTAGGCCGGCCTTACACATCGATTTCGAGGATTTGTCTCTCTCACTCTAATGACGCCTTCGTTTGAGTGACAGAGAAAAATCCTCGAATTTTACGAATTTCGATTTTCGCGGTAGGGCCGCTGAAGACAAATACGTAATCGTGACATTGACAACCTAAGCATAGACAATAGGCTTGTTTCCAAAATTTTAAAAAGTGGTTAATAATATACCTTCATGGGTATTTTATATTTTACCCCAAAAAAGTGTTATTTTTAATAAAATCGAACATTTACAATAAGTATTTTGGATAAAAAAAACTATTTCAGAATTCCCTCGAAAACGCTCTAGACTGTCATGGCGACTTGAATGACGTCACGCCGTGCGAAACAAGCTATACGCTGTATGACTATTGATGCAAATATTTAATTAAAAATTAATTCCACATATTACAAGTACTGTATAGTGCCAGAGTGTAATAGCACAAGTTTAAAAACGCCGGACAAGTTATTTATATATGTTCCAAATGAGCCACAAATGCGGAAGAAGTGGTTAAAGCTTGCGAGGAGAGATGATGCTCAGAATTGTTTATCCACGAAATCAAGAATGTATTTTTGTGAAGACCATTTTGATGTAAGTATTTTGAACAACATGTATAGTATATGTAATCTAAATGTAACACGCAACGGATATATTTTACTTGACTATATTGTTGATAAAAATGATAAAACAATGACATCAGTACGTTGAGGTTATGTAAGTTGATTTAGTTTAAATCATAAGTACCAGAATTTGGATTCTATTTAAGATTAGTATACTTATTTATCATACATACTTCATCTTGTTCTAGTTGCCAAATGACATGCTTAATTATGCTGAATATCACATAATGGGACAAGTATCCACAAGTGCGAATGAGACCAGGTTGCACTCCAACAAAATTTGGATGTCAAGCAGACAGAAGGAAAAGGACATGTAGCAGCACAGAACGACCATACATATTGAAAAAACAAAGAATGATGACAATAGCAGAGTGTTTGAATAAACCAGCTGAAACTCATACTCCAAGTTCATCTCTCACAGATACCCCTTGTACAAGTTCAGGTATGTAATCAATGTACAGAGTGCGCTCCGAATCGTTTTTGGTGCAAAGGCTGGCCATAGCGATCCAACGAGGTAATGCCGCAAGCATTATGGGCAGTTTTGCACCGGAGGCGGTGCGGACTTAGGCTAATTACTATTTGTAATTACTTTTAGTTAAGGTTTTTTTTGAAATGTATTGCTATTTTAATGACATTTGTATAATATTTAAAATAAAATGCACATAAATAAATATTTATAAATAATAAATATTTGGGGGACAATCTTACACAAATTGATCCAGACCCAACCTAACCGGAGGATGTACTATGAGTACCAGGCAACAATATACATAATTTAGATATTGTACTATGATGACCATTATAGTTTAAGTGACTATAAAAAATGCCATATGATTAAATAAATTATATATTTATACTTATACATATATGTATAAATAATTAAATATTGGGGGACACCTTACACAGATCAACCTAGCCCCAAAGAAAAGCTTGTACTATGGGTGCTAGGCATATACATACATACTCATTTAGATAAATACATACTTATATACATAGAAAACACCCACGACTCAGGAGCAAATATCTGTATTCATCATACAAATAAATGCTGGGATTCGAACCCAGGACTGCGGCTTAGCAGCCAGGGTAACTACGCCAGACCAGGGGGGCGATTTTTGAGATTCGAATCTTTCATTCGAAAATGAATAAAAACGATGAAATGCTATTTTTAACCGACTTCAAAAAGGAGGAGGTTTACAATTCGTCGAAATCTTTTTTTTTTTTTATGTATGTTCCCCGATTACTCGAAGACGCGTGGACCGATTTGAAAAATTCTTTTTTTGTTTGAAAGGGTATATCATCTAGTTGGTCCCATTGTCACCGAATCCAGATCTGATGCTGGGATCCTGGAGAAATCGAGGGAACTCTTCGAATGTTGTAGGCACACATGACATTTTTCATTTATTTTCGAAGACTAATCAAGTATTTGCATCTAGTCATGAACATCTTAAGTTGGTGATCTGATGATGGAAGGTACAACTCCTTAGCAATTAGGAGTTGGGGGATAATTCTTTAAATATAACATATTTCGTGTATTTTGGAAGCTATTTGAGTATTTGCCTTTAGGTGGTCATCCTTTTATGTTGGTGAGCTGATGATGTAGGTAAGGTACAACTCCTTAGAGATTAGGAGTTGGGGGACAATTCTTTAAATATAACATATTTCATGTATTTTGGAAGCTGTTCGAGTATTTGCGTTTAGGTGGTCATCCTTTCATGTCGGTGAGCTGATGATGGAAGGTACAACTCCTTAGAGATTAGGAGTTGGGGGATAATTCTTTAAATATAACATAGTTCATGTATTTTGGAAGCTATTTGAGTATCTGCCTTTAGGTGGTCATAGTCTCATGTTGGTGAGCTGATGATGAAAGGTATAACTCCTTAACGATTAGGAGTTGGAGGATAATTCTTTGAATGTTCAACTGTCATACATTTTCGAGATGTATTCAAGTGTTTGCTCAGTAAGTTATGACATGTTGGTTAGCGGTTAGTGATTCTTTAAATAATATAGGCATGCTAAGGCTGTTACCTATAATCTTTGAAATTATTCATACCTGCTGATGATACAATGTACATCTCCTTGATAATGGGATAATTCTTTGAATATTTAAGTTATCCAGTTAATGTTTTCTGGCCTATTACAGTGCAGTACATTCTAATTATAAGTATTTAGAGCATACTAAATAACGATTTTACACTACTAAAAAGCAAAAAATAAAATATTTTAAAATAAAAATAAAACCGCCTTCAAAATTCGCCCGAACTAAAAAGTAAAAAATAATTTTAGTTCCAACTTCTTTGGATTTCCTACCCAAACCTTTATACCTTTTACCCTATTCATTGAAATAAAATATTATGGCTAGGTATCCTACAAATTTCTTAGAAGTCGGTGCCAAGCCAAATATGTTCACTTCGTGAGTATATATTATGACTGTATTTGATAGAGCTTAGTAACTTACTGTCACTCCGGTTATGCTTTCATCGAAATGACTGAGGTAGATCATTCTGTTGATAAAAACATAATCGGAGTGACAGTAAATAACAAAGCTCTATCTAATTAATATATACCTATGAACGTATTTGGCTTGGCACCGACTTCTAAGAAATTTGTAGGATACCTAGCCATAATATTTTATTTCAATGAATAGGGTAAAAGGTATAAAGGTTTGGGTAGGAAATCCAAAGAAGTTGGAACTAAAATTATTTTTTACTTTTTAGTTCGGGCGAATTTTGAAGGCGGTTTTATTTTTATTTTAAAATATTTTATTGAGATTCGAGTGATAGAAAGTTCAAAAACGACTGCGGTTGACCATTCGTATTCAATTCTATTGATAGAAATTGGATAAGTGCGTAGATACTCCAATAAAGTGTCACTGTCAAGTCTGTCAACTGAGACGCTACCGCGAACCACGAACAAAGTGTTGGCTCTCTCTCGCACTTGTGAATTCGTACGTAAGTGTGATATAGGCAACACTTCGTTCGTGGTTCGCGGTAGGGCCTCTGTTGATGTTTGTTTGTGTGCACCATAGATTATAATAACATCGATCGTAGATTTACGTTCCGATTCACAAGCGGCACATGTTTTTTTATAATAAAAACCGTTAAATAATGTTTAATATGTTATAATTCATTATTATTATTAGCTGGAATATAAATTCCGACGTCAGTGTGCCATAATTTAGCTTTATTACATTAAATTTAAAAAACCGGTAAATATCGACTTTCTGCGTGCAACGTGTCGCAAAGATATCGATAATCAATCTCTAGCTTTTCGAGTGCGACTTTCAAAAATAGGGTATATTGGCTTCATTCGAAAATAGTCGTGAAAAATTTTGTCATTCGAATTTGAATTCGAACGGGAATTTGAATTCGTGCGATAGAAATTCAAAAATCGGCCCCCAGTTGTTGATACATGCATGGAAAACATCTGTCTCAGGAACAAATATTCATGCTCATCATCATCACACAATATACATAGTCCTCACAGTATTCATGCCCATAGAGATGACTGTATAAGCCCAGACTTACAGTTAAATAATCTCACAAATAAAATGTGTAGGCCTTGTGACCCAATATGGTGCAACACTGTGTTGAATAAATAAATAAAATATATTTGTACAAATAAATACCAGAATTCAAACCTAGCTTTGTAGGCAAGGTTAATAATCATCTCAAAGCTTTTCTTATACTCACTTATTTTATTTTTGTACCTATTTTACAGATTTTCAAACAATTGAACAAAATCGGCCAGAAGAATGTGAGCAAAAAGAAAATAAATCAGTTTAAGCCTTAATAGCACCTACATTCAGAAGCAAAGCTGTCCAGGCCAATGTTAAAACAAAAGCACAGGCAGTATCACCTTTGAAAGCCTCAACAACATCTAGTTCCACATCTCCAATGAAAGCTGCATTAGTAAAAAAATCATCTGCTCCTGTTTTCAACCTATGCAAAATTGAGGAAGAACGTTCTGACAGTGATGTTTCCTTGTATACTCCATCTTTAGCCAACCCTGGTAGCTCACCACCATTAAGCCTTCAATCATCTTCTGATTGCAGTGAGTTAATTGCACAAGACAGAAAACTGGAAGCTAATGAGATATTGTTGTATACAATAAAATAAATTGAAAAACGGCCTGGTGTGTACATAGGTGTTCCGAAGACCTGCTACTACTTGATTGACCTATTAAAAGATGACTTGAATATTCCCAAGCATCACTTATTGTTTTCTTTAAATAAAATAAAATTGGATCTTAAATTCAATCAGCTAACAGATGATTATGGAATAACTCCGTCCAAGGCTCGGAACCGGTTTAAAAAATACCGGTAAATAGCGGTTTATTTGGGTTTTACTCCGAGCTATAAGGAGAATGCGAACGTTTTAAGAACGTAACTATAAACCTCAATAAACCGGTTTAATCCACGATGGCGGGCGGGCGGCGGTAGGTACCTACGCCGCGCCGCTGCGCCGCGTAAATGAATACATGCAGAGACTTGTTTTCTTAGTAGAGAAAGCGCCCATGCATTTGTGCGGTCGATATTTGATCTGCGTGCTGAATTTTAATCGCGTTATTCCTAGTGTCCGACCGAAACATGTTTTTTTGCCGAAACAGAAATCGAAACCGAAGGTTCGGTTCTGATTATAGTTTCGGCCGAGACCGAAACCGAACCTTTTATACATGTGATTAAAAGGTCGAATATAATGACAACAGATATTTTTTTACATACATGAATAATTTTACAATTATAACTGACGTGAGACTCAAACATATTAAAATATTATCGAACCGGGTTACTCACGTACTTAAGTCGATGATTGCTCGACATGTTTCGACCCATTAAGAGGGTCCTCGTCCGGAGCACCCTCGGCCAAATCCCGACGCGTACTGCGGGCCTGCGCCCTGCTAGAATGGGTACTGGCCACGGGCGGTGGTGGCGGGGTCGATGCAAGGAAAGATCTACCCTCAGTGTTACATTTGTCATAAGTCATAAAGGGGGTTGTACACAACATTCACTATATCACTCGCTAATAACGGGGCGTCTACGCTGTCCATTGACGTAATACCCAAAACCATTTTCCAACCAAGTGGCACTGACCAACCACCACCACGATTAAAATTGGGATGGCGACATATTTCGATAGCTTCCCGTATTTTACGCGATACTATAAACTTTTCTCTCGCAAGAACGGTTACCTTATCGACGTATTGGATTCGGATTCGACGCACTAAGATTCGATAGCAGTACGCGTCGGGTTTTGGCCGAGTATGCTCTGGACGAGGACCCTCTTAATGGGTCGAAACATGTCAAGCAATCATCGACTTAAATACGTGAGTAACCCGGTTAGATAATATTTTAATATACAGGATGTTTGTTATGTCGTTAGCCAAATTTGGATATGTCATTCGCGATCACCAGTACACAAGATTTTTGAAAAAAAAAGTGACACTTTTTTTTAGTTTTTTTTCCCGTTTTTTATCCGGCAAAAACATAATTTGTGGTCACTAGGCAAGTTTGTTTCAATCCGTGCGATTCGATGGCAGACAAAAGGGTAGCAAGTTTGAGTAGTCAAGTCTTAGCCAATCAGGAGTTCATCACAAGGACCGATCAGCCGACGTCACTCACCCCACCATCGGCCCTAAACAATGAATAAAATGTCCTAACTACATGCACACACGATTGTTATTTGATTAAAACTGCCCAAGCGCATACCTACCTGTACCTGCTCGTCGTCATCAACAATTCAATTTGCTTAGAGAGTGCATTAGAATCGATATCTGAGGTAAACCAGTACGCGTTTGTATGACGGAACATTTAAGTTACTCCGTTCTTGAGGTCAAATTATGCTGGCTCGGCTGATCGCAAGATGCCATGTGCCATTTGTACAGCACTCTGTAAACAAAGAAGGAGTGCGCTTGCGTAAACGCGCTCGAGTCAAACTACCCTCAGATCGGCGCGCAACTCAAAATACCCTCATTATTAGTACTGTATGCGATAGACTGATAATGCTGTCTCGTGAGATTTACCTGCAAGTTAAGCTCCACCTCCATTCCCCACCACGCGTAGGAAACTTGTTACGTACGTTATAACGCATTGAATTAGTTACCTTATGCGGGTTAATTAAAGTTGCAAACTCAAACACCCTTTCCAATCTGATTTGGCAGTTATGAGATGATGGGGCAGTACGCAAAGTAAGCAAGTGATCATAGTGACCAATCATTCGTTAGATAATGGGATTTAAAAAAAAATCTATAACAAAAAGGATAATGAAAAATGGATTATTTTTGTTTTACCAAATATTTTTTTACGCCTTTACCCAACACATATTGCAATATGGCTAATGATATAACAAACACCCTGTATATGAATAATGCAACATATCGCTGGTCCAATATTACATGATTCTATGTCTTGACTAACGTAATGCGGAATGAAATCTTGACCAAGTTAAATGTAAAATTTAATAAGTAATAACAATATCATTATTATTCTCTTAAACATTCACGTCTCTCAATAGCTATTTTAACAAGGATTCATATAAGATAAAAACTCCTTGAATCCATAGTGTAAAACTTCAGTTTTATGATACTTTATCCTATAGGTAGGTAGGAAAACTTATTAAACAAACATCCTTTGCTCATTATATTTGATATCTATCCTAGTCCAAGTCCATTCGGATTGGTACTCTGACAAAAATATTTACTAATGCAAAAATGTTTAATCAAAGTTACCTATAATTCGTTCAATGTGATATCCGCTACAACTGCAAAAGTAGTGTTTTTTACACTTTTTGACCAAATGACGATGTCACATTTTCATAATTATTTATATTTATTTTCGGTGTTGGTAGGCTTGCTCTTTGTTAAAATTTCGTGATGCCATGCTTTAAGGATCTTTTTAAAGATTTTGTTGTTGTATTTGGAAGTGTTCGATTCTGTGATTCAGTGTTACGTAATTTTTTTTATTCGAGCTCTCTCAGAAAAGTGGGATTAGCCAAAATGCTAGATCACACTAGGGCATTTAATAGTATTTATTGAAAAGAAAGAGAATGCGAAATTATTATAAAACAGTGTTTTAAATCTTGCCTACTTCTGGAAATTCTGAAATATTGTCGATTTAGGCCACAATATCAAATGTGTCCTATGGAAAATACATGCAGTTTTGCGACATTGCTCGACTTGATTGGCCATAATGTCTAAAGAAAGATGCGAAAATCCCCAAAACTTCCCAAATTAATTATCAAATGTATACGTACTAATTTAGGATTGAGATACCATTTCAATTCAATTTTGTTGTTTTTTTTTACTTGTTATAACTCTGACCCAATTTCATTCTGCGTGCGTTATATCTTGTGGAAAATGTGCTTATTGTTGTCTACGCTGGATGCAGGTTGAATCTAACCGGTACATGTGGAGGTCCAGAGGGGAGGCCCATGTTCAGCAGTGGACGTCTTGGGTGTTTCTATCATTTCGTGCAAATCATATGTTTGCTGAAATAAAAAATAAACTAACTCCTAAATTCATTTCAAATATTTTTTATATGTTGCGTGAGGTTCATAGGTATACTTAGCATCTAAAATTAATTCTATTATTGCAACATAAAATATATAAATAAAATATAAACATGCTAAAAACTCATTACCATCACCGGTCAGAACCTAGATTTACAGATTTGAGAGCGAATTACATAACTATTACATGTACTACTTTGATTCAACCACTTAATTTAGATGAAGTATTTATAAGGGAATGAAAGTTTAGTGGTTTAACAGTTTTAACACTGAATATTTAAATCCACTGCAGCAAAATCTTTTTGTCAAGAAAATTCATTACCATGCATATAGTTTGCAACCACGGAATTGGCCAGTAGGCATTGCAAATGTTATTCTATACGAAGTTCCCTCTGTCCGCGATCCCCACCTCAGTCGGCTAGTAAACAGTGAACAAGACGGACGTGTGCCATTTTTTTATGAAAAAATATATCGCGGCGGAGTTTTGGATTTGGTACAGTTTTTTTTCATTACCATTTGCACTGTTTTGATATTAATTTTTAAGTGTTTTATTGAACTGTGAATACTTAAATAATGAATATTCTATTCGAATGCTTAGTGAATGAATGGACCTGCAATTGCATTTATTTTTAAAGAGTTAATCTACAAAAGGTAAGGAAAAGTCATTACCATTCTTGTCATTACCGTAATTTACAGTAAACATATTAAAGAGAATGGTAATGAACTAAACATTATGGTAATGAATTTCAGTATTAAATTCTTGCCACCATCTTATGTTAATTACCATTCTCGGTTTTTTTCATGCACCTAACTGTTGAAAGTAACAAGTAATATTCAAAACTACATTTTCAGTAGGTATATTCCAAATATAACAAGTTATTCATTAAAAGATCTCAAAATTCAAACTTAAACTTTCGACTACGTTATTTCTTTTTTTGACCTATCATTACCAACATCGCATTTTCATTCCCATATTCTATACGTCATTACCATTTCTTTTGGAAAAATCTTTTGTTCATAAATCGGTCAATTTTGCGTACAATTGAAAATTTATTATAGATTAATGTTTCATTTTCGTAAGTCTTACCATTGCCACAACAAAAAAATGAAAATAAAAAATTCTCCCAAATTCTCCCAATTTGCACGAAATGATAGAAACACCCTCTTATGGCTGAGATGATGATGTTGTCTATAGTCATAGACACTTCTACAATAATTTTACAATTCTACAAATTAGTAGTTTCATCAACTAATTATTGTAGAACTTTTATCGAAAAAATTAAATGAATAATGAAGGTATACGTTCGTATTCATAACAATTGATCGAAACAATATATGTAAAAATCCCTATTCAAATTGACAGACTACAAAATTTTATCAAAACAACTATTAAAACAAAATTACGTTATACGTCAATACTGAAAAAATGCTTTACTCGTAAATTATTCATTCACCCATCATTTTATTACATTGTCCAATTACTGGAAATACCTGTTGTCAATCATCGCCAACAGAAGAGGGAAGATGGTGGACACCTTAAATATACGGCACGACGAATTAATTAAGACCATAATAGAAGGAAAAGTAGAGAGGAAGAGGAAGGCAGAGAAGGGCGTACATGGACCGAAGTGAAAGAAAAAGTAGACGTCGTGTCGTATCAGCGTCTAAAAGAAAAGGCACTGGAAAGGACCATATGGATATTGCTTCACAGACAAGAGCCCTGCTCTTAAGTTTATGATCACAAATACCAGCTATGTGCTCGTATTAAGCTATTCCATAGTGAATTTTATTATTATGGTAATAAAATTGATTCTGCCAAAGCCTAATTTGTACACATAGCTCGTATTTTTTATCATAGATACCAAGGATTATTACTATTCGTTAAAAACTTGAAACATGCACGTAACTAAGACAAATTCTAAAGTCGTTTAATAATAGTTATTTATTATACAAGGGGGCAAAGTTGTTGTTTAACTGTCGTGCCAATATTGAGACCTGAGCTAGCGAAAGATTCCAAAATTGAGCCACGAGCGTAGCGAGTGGTTCAAAAACTGGAATCTTGAGCATTGCGAAGGTCTCAAGGCACGAGAGTTGAACAAACTTTGCCGCCAAGTGTAATACAACTTTTTTCCCCTCACTATCGCGAGGAAATATGATTACAAATCTCATCCAAATGTAAATTAACTTAAAGAAACTATTCGAAACTCAATGTCGAAACGTATCGTAGAATAGAGTTACTTATGGAAATTAAATATTGCCAATGGCTTACAAAGCCACATGAGAAACGACCAATTTAACATGTGAGCTCCGATTGCGCATGTTTACTACGGTCATACAGATCCACTTATACTAGGCAGTAGGGGGCTATAGGAATTAGAGAAATGTCAAATTACTTTATTCACAAGTGTATAAAAAGCGTTTTTACCCGCTCGTATTAAAGGATAAACGAGCGCTTTACGAGCTAGTGAGGGGAAAAATAAATAACCTTCCGCAGTCACAACCTCAATATACTTAAATAAAATAAACAATATATCTGTCAATCTATTTTTTAATTGTGAAAATACGCGTTAAGAATTACACTATTACGGACGGACCCGACGTAAACCGAACGCGACCCAAAAGTACGATGTTTATAGATTCGGTTCAGCCAAAAGGTTCGGCAGTTTTTTTGCCGAAACCGAACCTTCGGCTAAAACACGATTTTTAAGCCGAAACCGGCCGAAACCGAAACTTCTTCTTCAGTAAAAAATGGTTGACTATGTATGTCTGTAACAAGTATAATTAATATAATTATATGCATTGAACTAAAAGTGGTAGGTACTAATTTAATGAATCCAAAATTTAAATAATTTATTTTGTTTAAATAAATAAATAAATTAGGCTAACTAGATAGTTGATAAACTACAATTGATAAATAAAACAACATAATGTTATTAAAAACATAAAAGAGTGATTGTATAATACTTTCTATTGTTGTATTAATATAATGTATATAACGTCACATACATACTTTTATGTATTTAATTGCAACAAAATACTTAAACGTAAGTAGATACTTAATTAGTTACCCATTATACTCGTATATTTTTTAACGCTCCAACTAATTGTTTCACTGAACCGAATTAGGTACACGTCCTTTCCGCAGTAGATGTTTCGATACAAATCCAGAACCAAATGAATCAGCGTTTGTTTGTCCTTGAATAAACTGGTTTATAAAGTTCTGAACAGTTTAATCGAACAAGAACATTATGTAACGTTCCCCTAAAAACCGGTTAAAATAAACCGGTTTGACGAACGAAACCGAAATGAAAAGGTTTTTCGCCAAGTACATGATAACGGTTTGAAAATTTAACCGGTATCCGAGCCTTGACTCCGTCAAATTTAAGCAAAAAATATACCACTAATAGCCAGTTTCATGCGTTCCTTTATTATGGAGCTAGATAGTAATATTATTAAACGCACCTTACCTATGGCATTCAGACACAAATATTATAATGTGAGTTGCATAATAGACTGCCTTGAAATTGAGGTGCAAAAGCCGTCTAAGGCAGTAGCTCAAACTTCGACATGGTCTGAGTATAAAAAAGCAAATACAATTAAATATTTAATATCCTGCACGCCCAATGGCTTAGTTAACTATATTTCACCTGGCTATGCAGGAAGAACAACTGACACATGTGTGGTTGAATCATGTGACTTTGTCAAAACTTTAAAAAGTGGTATGATTGTTATGGCAGACAGAGGGTTTAAGCATGTCGAGAAATATCTTAGAAATTCAAACATCAGATTAGTAAGGCCTCCAAGCGTTGAAACAGGAAAGAAAATGAGCAAATGTCAAGCTAAACTGACCAAACAAGTTGCTAGTCTGAGAATACATATAGAAAGGGTTATTCGGCGCTTACGTGAATTTTATATGCTTAAACCGCATGCATGTATTAATTTCAATTTTGTAAAAATACTTGATGACATAATAATCATAGCATGTGGTTTAACTAATTTGCAAAATTCATCAATAA
>JALPQI010002996.1:0-68947 GCA_025490895.1 Thaumatotibia leucotreta
TAACTTAAGAAGCCGCTAAGTATTGTTTGTCCTTTTCAATCATAAAGACTTGATAAGATTGAATAAAACACAAAATACTCAGCGGCTTGCTAAGTTAGCAGGCGTTTATGAATAAAGGAGTTAGTCATTTTCACAATCATAACGAATCAACTCCCGCGCACGCAGCGCGATATCCATATGTTTATCCACTTTACAAAAACCAGCGGAGCAAGTGCGCTCCGGATTTAGGCGGCTATAAATAGAGCTGGAATGTGCTGCTTTTAGACCGCGCGGGGGAGCCGCAGGTCCACAAAAACTAAAGGGGTAACAAGTTAGAACAAGTGTAGAAGAGGGCGTGATCTATTTTGAGAAGAATGTTTTTATGGATAAGCTTTTATTTAAAATGTTTACTACTGCTTTGTCTTAAACAGACACGATTTTTTGTAAACACTAGCTTTCTCGTGATTACAGATTATTTGAAACGAAAAAAAGCTTTTAGCACGGGGGAACGACAGGCCCACAAAAACTAAAGGCGTAACAAGTTAGAACAAGTGTAGAAGAGGCCGTGATCTATTTTTAGAAGAATGTTTTTATGGATAAACTTTTATTTAAAATGTATACTACTGCTTTGTCTGAAACAGACACGATATTTTGTAAACACGAGCTTTCTCGTGGTTACAGATTATTTCAAACGAAAAAAGTATTTAGCACGGGGGAACGACAGGTCCACAAAAACTAAAGGGGTTACAAGTTGGAACATGGAACGCGATAAATTCCTTAAAAAAAGTAGCTACTTCTTTTCAGAAGACAGTCAGGGGCGATTCATTGATAAAACTTCGTGATTATACACTGTTGTAACGAAAAAGGCTTTTAAGCAGCAGGTCCACAAAAACTAAAGGGACATTTTTTTATGTTTGTTTAAAAAACATTTTGTGTAATTTTGTAATCCTCTTAATATAAATAAGACTTCTACTTGCAACACGAGTTGTAAAATAAACATTGTTATGCCACTGCACGGCCCTCAATCATCCTCAATTCAGGTTTCAATTCAAACGCTCAAACTCTCACTGGTATTCGTTATTCAAATGAAGACATTCAAATTCATTTGTTTTCGCTTGCCGCTTCATTACATTCTATTTTTTCGAATCCACGTTTGCAACCAGCCAATTAATTTGGCGAGTAAATATTATTCCTTTTTACTCGCTCGAATGAAATTCCAATGACTATGTAAATAAATAAACAAATAGTTATAACGGCACGTGTAATGGCGCATTCAACTTGGACATAAAACTAAATTTACCGCCACCGATGTGGAATAGGTGCGAAAATAACTCGCGTCTTTGCATTTTCCTTATGCTTTATCTTCTGTTACTTTACAAGAGCTAAACGTAATTAATGGTAAGTGTTTATTGTTCTATAGGAACTATATATGAACCTATGTCAACTTACAAATCTTGGTCACGGCACCAAAATGTAATAGTATGCTAATATTACTTTTAGTACGATTTCAAAGCTCTAAATCTCTATAAACAATGTTTTGATATTATTCAAATATCCACACGAAGCCAATATACACCATTATACTATTCATGAAATTGCACATTATTGCCATAGGAAAACTGTTTGTAATAGAAGAAATTGCAGTAAATAGTTGTCAAAAATTAGTTTACAAAAAGCTTGCTTGAACTTACGATTGATGAGCACTTCTCAAAAAGTCTGTACTGAGCATTCTATGATCTAGTCTCTATGTTTCTCTTCTTAGATGAGTTTTTGATACTTAGTGCTAAGAGCTAACCTAAAAATCAAAAAATGGCGATCCCTGCATATGCCCAATTGCCCATATAAATACACTTCCAGGAAATGACCGTAATTATATGTATTTGTGAATATTAAGTCTGTTTATGGACTTGCGCCACGTGCGTCGGTGAGATCCGTTTGCTGTGCGGCTAATTTTAGCCTTAGCCGTCTATTCCGAGCTGTGATTCACGCCGCTAATTGCCCAGCATATACAAAGGACGTGCCATTCCTTTGTAATCTTTGTATGCACCTCAAGTGCACGTTGGAGCATAAGTCAACTAAAACTCACCACACATAGATGCTGCCGTGCTAATTTGGTTTAGCGCTGGGTTAGAGGCAGAATTAACTATTCCGTTATGTAAAACGCTTAAAAACGATTGCCTAAAACAACGAAATACAACTTCAACGAAATATTTGGTTCTGCCTTTAACCATGCGATAGGAGTACGCCCGATTAGTTCAATTCAGTCCATATTTAGAACTTGTGCTGATGAAAATTCAGTTTTAAGGAACATGGGCTAATGGAAAATTTGAATAAAATTGTGTAAAGTATAGAAGAGTTACTCGCAAAGTAATTCAATTCACATGCGGTTTCCATAAACGCATCATATGCAGCGCCTAATGTTATATAGTCAGTGTTTTGATATGTAGTAATTTCTATAGTCCTTTATGCGAGAAGACCGCATGTTATATATGTATTATAGTAGGGCAAATACTTGATAGATGTTTTATCACGTCTTTGTTACGTATGTCTAGAAGTAGTACTTCACTCACAATTATAATATTTTACATTGTTTTTCATTTAAGGGTTTTCATAAAGATTAACCCTTAGGCCACAATGTTACTTCCCGCAGACAACGTGTCAAAATAACGAACAATTTTCAAGAACTTGTGTACTTTTTAAACTCGTAATACTCCGAATACATTACCTACATAACTACATTAAAATTTACATATATTATACAATTTATTAAATATTGCTTATAATATATTTAACAATCTATTTATACTAAGAACCTGTTATGAGTATACATTCTGCGACCTGTCGTTTATATGGCCTGATCTTGAATTGGACACACGGATAAGAATAAACGAATAGTTCTGGTCAATAAATAACTCATCCCTCTAAGAAATTACCTTTTAAATACAATTTATATTACTAATTGTAAACAAGTATAGTAATTCTGTTAACGTGCTTTACACGGAACGAAAATACAAATTGTAGAGCGAAACTTGTGAGTACCCATTTTATTGGCCATTTATGTATAAACTTATTAAAAGGTATCAATCGAATAAAATAATATACAACAGGAAACTGCCCGCGACTTAAGCAAGTATATTATGTGTTTACTTATGAGTTATATTGGCTGTGGTGAAGTTGACAAATTAATTATATTTCTAAATTAGTAGACTTCCTCCCCTGTTACATCAATAGACATAGACATTTTATATAATGTTGAAGACATTAATATAAAAGCATCGAGAACGGATGTTTCGACTCGTTCAATTGCAAAGGGTTTAAATTATAAACATTAGCAGGTGGCTCAAAAATCCTGTGGGTAGCGGATCCAGTGGGGGGACAATGGGGGCACTTGCCCCCCCACCTCTCTCACACTGGAGTTATGTATGCTTACTTGCTTAGGTGCCTTTTTTAAGTATAAAATATTATCATATCATAGGGCAGTGCCCCCCCCCCCCAACGAAGTCCTGGATCCGCACCTGCCTGTGGGCCACCAACACCTATGGTGGCCCCTATGGTTATAGCGTTAAGGTCCATGTTCAGATATTTTTAAGCCCGCTCCAGTATATCTAGTGGCGACTGTACTAATAAGCAGTTTTTCCTTCTTTTGACCTGACAAAGCACATCAATGTGAGCCTGACATGACGATTATCAGGAAAAAAGGATGTAATGAGATAATAAGTAGTTTTTCCAGGGGTATTATTATCGAATTAGCGGATAAGACAATAGGTCGGAAAACTACCATTAATGACTTACGAGTGCGTGTTGTATTTATAACTTTGTGTTTTTGTCATTAGATATTCTTTATGAACTATTATTCTTCATATTAGGGAATTCGCGGATCTATAGCATAATTTAAGGTATTAGATGCACGTAGAATAATCGCATACTAATTAGCATTTTTTAAAATTTATATCGTCTTTTTTGCTTCTTCTATTTATGAATGCGAGGATATTCGTATATTTTAATGAAAATAGTAAAAAAAAATGGTACACTTTTATATATCCCAATAAAATAAAAGTATACCTTGCGTATACTTTTATTTTATTGCGCAAAGGTAATAGGAGATCCCTATGTCCAGCAGTGAACTGAAAAAGGCTGATGATGATATGACATCTATTTCTAGTTATAATATGAATTAAGTACCTTAATTGAACAAGAGGAAACTCAAAACAAAGGTTCTAAAGAGGCCCGCAACATTGGACACAAACAAAACTAATTTTAATTAGCTTTTATTATAATTAAACAGCGTAACAGCGCTAGTAATTGGCATCGCCGACTTCCGTGCTATTCTGGGAGCGGAAAACGAACAAAACAATAAACGCGCTAAAAATACTCTGGTTCCGGTGGTTCGGTGGCTCGTGCGCCGGTTTATACCAGCGGCCCAACCGCGAACTTCGAAATGCGCAAATTTCGAGGATTTCTCTCTCTCTCTAATGACGCCTTCGATGGAGTGACAGAAAAATCCTCGAAATTTACGAATTTCGATTTACGCGGTAGTAGGCCTAGTCTGCTACTCGTCATGCCCGAATATCGTCAGTCACCGCGAGATACTGGCATTTAATCATATGAAGCGGTGGTGCCCCAGTGGTTTAGACGTTTGACTTTCAATCCGGAGGTCGTGGGTTCAAATCCTGGCTCGTTCCAATGAGTTTTTCCAAAACTTATTTACGGAATATCAGATGATATTTATCATTACATCATTAGCTTTCGTTGAAGGAAAACATCGTGAGGAAACCTGCATACATCCGCGAAGAAATTCAAAGGTTTTGCGGTTTGGGAACTTCACATACCTATGTAAAGTTCCCAAACCGCTTAGGGCCAGCGTGAGGACTATAGCCCAATTCCTCTCAAAGTCAAAGTCAAAATATTCTTTTCCTAACTAGTGCGCAAAAGTAAAACTTTGCGTAAATTTCCCTTTTGAAGGCACTTGTTATGAAAAAAGTCGTTCGATACATGTGTAAAAACTTTTTTTTAACTCGGGTGATTGTCGCCCTCGTTTCACTCGGGCTCCAACTTTCACCGTCGTCGTACATTTCTATGCAAGTGCAAAAAAAAAACATTTTTTTTTGCACTTGCATAGAAATGTACTATTATTCAATTAGGCCCAGCAACGAGCGCTTTTGAATCTCATATATGAGAGGCCTGTGCCTAGCAATGGGACATTATATAGGCTAAAATATGAATCATATGTTGAAGCCATGTAGTTTCGCCATATTGTCCGTCATAGGTATTTGGTATAGGGCTTACTCGTAAGGAGGGGATGATTTTTTTTTATTTTGCTGGTTATCGTTGAACAGGTTTTTAAAAAAAATAGGGTCTAAACCTGGCATTTACCTTTTAACATCATAAATTTAACATTTTAGTAGAGATTTTATAAACTACGCTAAGACCACATCAATAACATAACGAAAAACACACCATAAATCTTATTTTGTAGTTTTATTATCAAAGCAGTATTTTCGTAAGGTGACCTTTACCGTTCCGTTCAAATCATAACCTATAAATAGAACTCGTGCAATAATATCCTTATAACATTTAGAACTACGAAAATATCACGAATTCCAACAAATACCTTACATAAATCACTCCAGGCGGTTTATATAAGATAACAGTATCGAAATAGCGTTCTTATCTAATCGTGAACGATGTTCTAAAAATATCCAGTGATATAACCTAAATGTTCCCACTTCCTGAAAACGTTTGATTATTATTAAGTGTCACTGAACAAGTGAACAGTGACAGTAAATAATAACTCGTTCAATACAGTAAAATAAAAATAAAAAACTAAATTAAAAAGCTACGTAAAGATAAAAATACCTGGAAAATATTACAATGAAATACAATTACATACCATATCAATTAGAAAAAAGTTGAAAATCGGTTCACGATTCTCGGATACATCGAGTAAACACACATAAAAAAATTGTAGAATTGAGTAAGTACCTCCTCCTTTTTTGAACTCGGTTATAAATTGTCGGAAAATGAGGACAATTTGTTCATAAGCCGGAGGAATATAATTAGGATTGGATGCAAGCGAAAATTAAAACAACCCGAAAATTTAAACAAAACGTTTATGAATAAGGGGGTACCCTTATTCATAAACGTTTGTTAACTTAACAAGCCGCTAATAATTGTTTGTCCCTTTCAGTCTTAACAATGTGTCCATAAGAGCAAAAGGGACAAACGATTATTAGCGCCTTATTAAGTTAACAAACGTTTATGAATAAGGGGGTTAGCGGCTTGTTAAGTTAGGAGACCTTTATGAATAAGGAGGTAAGTATTGTTTGTCCCTTTCGCTCTTACAGACATATTGGTAAGACAGTAAAGGACAAACAAAACAATACTTAGCGGCTTGCTAAGTTAGGAGAGGTTTATGAAAAAGGCGATAGGCAATAGTAACCATGGCAACGAGGGTCCAGAAATTAATTATAATATTTTTTAGTACAGATGGTGCCTTATTTAGGCTCTAGTGCGAGAAGTGTGACATTTTACGTCAGGTCCAAAACTTCGGAGGGCCATCTGTACTAAAAAAACGTCTTACGAGACACGTGCAAAAACGAAATTTTATGTTTTTCGCACTTATGTCATAATGTACTATTTTCAATCATATGCAAATATGTGAATAATGCCATGCAAATTATGGTTATAAATAGAAATGTCCGGATATCATCGCCCACTGTTACATTGAACTTTATTGCAAAGATACAAAGTCTATTGTTCAAAATGTTGCTTCTCACGTGTTGCACTCGCGTTATCTGAGCCGAGTAATGTAAACATTGCTTAATCAACTACATTTAATTAATAAGCTTGCTTGCGTCGATGTTTGTATAGTAACTTTTATTACAACGGAATAAGGTGGTAATTAAAAATATAAATATGTAAATGTATTTTTATGGTAAACGAATAAAATCGTCTGATCGTGCGCGGCTAGCGTTATCCAAGGAGGGACACTCTGCAAAAATATGACTGCGGTCTAATAGGGTATTTCTAATGTAATCTGTTCTAGTATATCTTTTCTAATGTAATCGTTTCAGAACGTATTGACAACCGACTTCATAAAAAGGAGGAGGTTCTTAATTCGAAAGCATGTTTTTTTATGTTTGTTACCTCAGAACTTCCGTCTGGGTCTGGGTGAACCGATTTTGATGATCCTTATTTTATTTAAAAGCTGATGCTTACCCATTGGTCCCATTTTATTTTGGTCTTTGCATTAAGCATGAGCACGATACATGGACGAATAACTTAATATCGCGCCAATCGATTTCGATAATTCCTTTTTTAACCGAGTTCGAAACATGCCGAGATGGTCCAGTCGGGTTCTGATGACGGGATCATAGAGAAAAGTCGGTTTTTTACATATTTAATTTGGTGATATTCCCAAAGTAATATTCGTACCTTCTTGGAAATCCGAAATAACAGGATTAACAGCTCTTATTTAGTTCCTAAATACCTAGATATCATTCATTAATTTCGATTATTGATACGATTACTACAAAATTGTTATCGATATCGTTATCCAAAACAGTTATCAAACGAATTGAGTAAATACAAAGTTATAATAAGAACAAGGTTGTTCCAACTAAACTTCACCATATAAATGTCAAAGGGTAAATAAAGCAATGGGCAGAGTTATTTTTAGTCGTAATCAGCCGTCGGTATTCACGAGTTCCTGTGTACCGGGTTAAATATAGCGGGCGCGCCCATTGCCCGCCATTTTATGGACTAGGTACTTACAACCATAGAGTGATAACATAATGGAGTGCTCAAGCCAAATATGACAACTCACACACACATGTCCATCAACCTGTTTCAGTCCAGCGCTGGATTTCTTTTTATTTTGTCGATTTTCTTAATTTTTTATTCATGGGTAAATTATGGGTTATGTATGTCCACTCAGAATCAAAAGCTCTTCCGATTCCAATGGGAAAAAGACCCATTATTTTTTTTCAATTTAGTTACCTTTTCCATACACTTTTTATGGCGGTGTCAAAGGAGGAAATCTGGAAAATGTATGGAAATTTTGGGACATTTTTTTTCCTTTCGGGCTCGAAAGAGCTCGTGATTCTAAGTAGAAATAACTCAAAATTTACGTATAATTCAAAATTAAGAAAATGGCCAAACAAAATGAATTGCTCGCATATTTGGAGGTGATGCCAATAAACACCATGCTGAAAAACGATTGTCATAGTAAATAATTTCGCAGTTTCTCTATATTGGACACATATTAAATTGGAAATGATACGTAGGATGCCCTGAAAATTTCGGGAATTTAATACTTAGGAACGTATATTTGACATGTGTTATACCTCTTTCTTACAAGCATAGTCTCATTATTCGAAAACACTGGCCACTTAGAAAAAAAAACAATGTCCGATTTTCAATTGTTTTTTAAAGTCGTTGAGTCGCTGGTGAAAATGGAGCTGTCCCGCGAAAGTTTTAGAGCAATGATTTATTATGACTTTAAAAGTGGATTAACACAACAACAATGTGGAGATCGATTAACTATTGCTTTTAGTAGTGAAGCACCTTCAAAGACGACCATATACAGGTAGTATTCGGAATTCCAACGTGGCCGTGTGTCTCTTGCGGATGACGTACGTGAGGGTCGACCGAAAACGGCCGTTACCGATCAAAACATCGATGTTGTTCGCCAACTGATAAAGGAAGATAGGCATGTTACATATCGGGAGATTCAGGAGACTTTAGGCATTGGAATGAGTCAGGTACAAGTTATTTTACAACAAGAGTTGGGCGTGCGGAAGTTATTTTCCCGGAGGATTCCTCACTTGTTATCTGACGACCAGAAAACGGTACGTGTCAATTGGTGCCGCAAAACTTTAATAAGATTTAATGGAGGAAGCTCAAATGCCGTTTTTAGTATTGTGTCAGGTGACGAATCATGGATTTACGCATATGAGCCTGAATCGAAAAACCAATCTCGAGTTTGGGTTTACGAAGACGAACCGAAGCCGACAAAAGTTGTTCGTTCTCGCAGCACGATCAAAAAAATGGTAGCCACGTTTGTCTCCAAATCGGGTCACGTGGCGACTATCGCTCTTGAAGATCGAAGAACTGTCAATGCCGATTGGTATATAGGCGTTTGTTTACCGATTGTTTTTGCTGAACTGCGAAAAACTAACCCTAACCCCCGTATTATATATATACTACACCATGATAATGCCAGCCCTCACGGCGAAAACGTCGAATTACTGGACCATCCTCCGTACAGCCCCGACCTAAGTCCCAACGATTTTTTTACTTTCCCGAAAATAAAGAATCGGTTGCGTGGTCAGCGTTTTCAGACCGCGGAAGAAGCAGTCGACGCTTATAAAATGGCCATTTTGTCAACCCCCACTTCAGACTTCAATAACTGTTTTAAAAACTGGTTTCAGAGATCAGAGAATGAAAAAGTGTATTAAACACAAAGGAGAATACTTTGAAAAACAATAAAAGTACTTTTATTTCATTAAAATGCGTATTTTTTCCGATTCCCGAAACTTTCAGGGCAACCTACGTATTAGTCTTTATCATCCAGTGGTCTTGCCCAACTCGATTAACAAGTATATTTATGGTCACCTCTAAATATAGACCAATAATGTTCGATAGCGTCTGACAGACAGATCTTGCGGTTAAATCAATCTGCTATTAACACTCGGTTTATCTCTTATAATTATCGATAAATACACAAAAAGATAAATGTTACAATGTCAGTATGGTTGAAAATAATAAAGCATTTGTGACTCATTAAGGAGTGACTACTGCGTATTAATAAATATATAAAATGGAAAATTTTTACACAAATTCACCGACGTACAGTAAACGGCCATAAGTAATGCACATCGGTTATTGGCAAAGAGACAAATAATATTACATAAAAGTCAATAAGTTAAAGAGAGACAACGCTCTATGAAGCCGAGTCTCGTTCCCAAGTTGCCAATCGCTATCGCTTAGTAGCGTATCGTATTTTTCCCTCTCTGTCACTCTTTCTTATTAGTGCGACAAAGACAGTTAGCTGCCTTTCGTTTACGATTGACGGTTAAGCGTTAGCGATTGACAACTTGTCTAAGCACCCAGGGCCTCCAGGTGCGTAAATAGAGATACTGCCAACTAGACTACGAGGTCTTTATTCATAAACGTCTCCTAACATAGCAAGCCGATAAGTATCGTTTGTCTCTTGCGGTCTTATAGACGTATTGATAAGACCGAAAGGGACATACAATACTTATCACTTTGCTGAGTTAGGACTATGGGCTATAAACACTAACAAAAGATACGCACTCCCGTTTTAAATAAAAGAGACACGGCGATACTCGCCCAGCTATCAGCTATCACCGCCGGGTGAGTATCGCCGTGTGCGCCTTTTATGGAGCGCGTATCTTTTGTTTGTGTTTATAGCCCATAGTTCATAGCTTATAGTAGTCGCGGTGAGACCAGTACCTTAGGAGGCTTTAACTAATCAGGAGTTTCGACTAAATATTTACGTATTAGTGTCATAAATGAACAGCGCTATACCTTTGGGTCGTATACGGAGCTGCTTTTGACTGCAATCGACATACCTGAAAAAAAAAAACACGAATTAGGGCAAATACTAACTTATAAATCGTCGGTTGACCGACAAAGCGCACTAAGTAACAAATATTTACTTGAAGTGAAGCTCGTATCTCAGTTCTGATTTAATACCTACTGACATACGAGGTTGATAAGAGTAGTGGCAGTTTTTATGGTCAGTTTATGGTTGTCAATTGACAACAGGAGAAATGTAAACACAATGTACAAAAATGCAGCGACCTAAACGTCACAATTGTGTATTTAGTATCTACTTGGTAATTAAACTGACGACATAGTTTATAGACTCAAGAGCAATAAAATGGGGTCAATTTGTATGGAAGATTCCGTACGTGTTTTGTTTCTTTTCTCATTGTGACTATAATATAACTGTTTTGATACCAGTGTCTTATCATATTGTTTTCACTATTTTACACATATATATGTTTAAAATAAACCTTTAGTCCATGACTAAAAAGTTATGGGTGCTAAAATATACCGAAAAAGTCGACGTTTCGGAAAAAAAATTAAGAAAAAATTTGCCACTGTCATACAAATGACTGGTGCACCCACAAGATGGACAGACGACCTTATGAAGGTTGCCGGGACACGCTGGAGCAGGTCTTATCTAACCGGTACATATGGAGGTCCAGAGGGAAGGCCTATGTTCAGCAGTGGACGTCTTATGGCTGAGATGATGATGAATCAAATCACTTACTCCCTCAAACACTTTATCAAGGCATGAGAACATTAAGATTTCATTCGAAGATCCGAAAAATGGGACTCAAGCAAACAAATCAAATAAGGGCCTAAGTCTACACAAAACAAGGAAGCTGCAGTAACCTTTGGACAGAGAAAAACTATAGAGCCGTTTCCGCCATCAGCATCCGGCGGGGTCATCGCCCTTCCGCCGCGCAATCAGCTGCTCCAAGGGCCGCTCTGTTTACGTCGTTGTAAACTTGTAAACATGACATTCCTACATTTTGTAACTGATTTTTTGTAATACGAGGCAATTAAACTACTACTGAGGAATTAGAAAAAAAAGTTACTGCTGCTGTTTGTCTATTTTTTTTTCATTGCGCTATTTTTTTTGTACGTTTGGCCTTAGAAGGCTAGTAAACGATTGAACTAAAAGTAAAATTGAAACTTCTAAATAAAATACATGATTAATGATACGTGATACTTAATGTAGATGGTTAATGAATAGGTCTATGTCTATGACATGTATCGTTGAACTTTTTAAGGTTGTTATTAATGAATGTAGTGAATTTGCAAAAAGATGTTAGTGTAGATTCTATTGTAATGAGTAATCTAATGTAGCTCTGTATACTACATACGACGTCTAATATAAATAATGGTTTTCTTAGACTCTGGAGGCTTAAATGCACTTTGGGGTTTAAGACTTAAGAGGCATTGAAGCTTTGCTCTGTTTGCTTGAATTACATGAAATTGGGAAAATTATGATTTGCTAAAAGTCAAGTGCAAAAATATGTATCGTAAGAATCCTCTTATAAATATGTTACAGCGTTCTTATTACACGGAATAAAAGTGCACTGGGACATATTTTTGAGCATTTTTATATGCACCTTATTTTGGTTTTGACTGGACAAGAACGTCTGTCACCAATCTCCAATTTACCGCGTCATCTTGCCCTCTACGGTAAAGAAGAAGAAAAAACTTAATTAAGATCGTATAAAAATATTATCAATTTGGCCGTGGAACAGCAGAATAAATGATAACAAACTGCAGGTTTAAAGCTGCCCGCGATGACCTTGAGGTGCATTGCAAATGGCACATTAGCATACTTCACCTCTAAGTGGGCGCATTAGCATACGTATTTATAGCTCCGACAGGCCGAGATACTATTTCTTCGAGCAGGCGTGGGCTGCTTGCGAAAAAAACACGGGTCTTGACCTTTTTGGTTATTGTTCAAGCTCCTCTTATAATGACGATACAGTCATTTTTTATACTACAACAGTAGAAACATCTCCTTTTTTAAGATCCCCATACTGAGAGTGCCTTGAAAAAACCTCGGCATGGAATCTACGGACTTAAAATACTTAAATTCTTCGATGAGACTCGAACCACAAGGACTTCCAAGGCCTAACAACATAAATATATAATAACAAACGCATAAAATAAGCACAATTCTGCAACAGTTGCTGTCGGTACTGTCGGTGTGTTATTTGGTTCACTAATGCTTAACCAAAACAATGTTAACAAATATTTATTTTACAACAAACGTTTCACCAATGTAGTAAGTGGCAAAAATATTATTCCGCAAATGTATCATTTTACAAAAACTCAATTGACAAATAATCATTAAGCAATTTATACATTAGAACAATGTAAAAATTAATAAATGAATCAATTGTATATTTTACATGTCACCTAAAACTACGTTTAACATATTTGTAATATCTCGGCCATTTTTGATTTTGGGGAATAGTTTTCTGGGTTGTAACAAAAAAAATAACCTCGAAGACTAAGGCGGGAGCTAAGCCTTAGTCTTCTAACCTAACCTGTCCGAGTCGGATCTGCCCTGGAAGGTTTTGTTCGCTCGCTTCGCTCGCTCACTGCAGATTTAGTCATTCATTAGTAATTTTGACCAAAACCAAATTTTATTTAGGAGCCAATATCTTGGTAATTATCAAGTTTTGAGAATAGTTGTTCATACAAAACATGCTTATTTTAGCGCCCTCTATACGATAGCATCATAAAAAATACGAGTCATAATGACCCCACCCCCATCAAAATTTTTTAAAGTCCCGCGCCCCCGTTGCTATACTCCAACCCATTTTAGCAAACATTCTTAGGCTAATGGTAAATTTATTAATTTACTTTGTTGTTAAATATTCTTTTGCCAAAAATACCTCTTATAAAATGATATTTTATTGGTTATTATATTTGGCTAAGATAATAAATTGTCAAAGATGTTTTTGTAGAAAAAAGGATTTGCCGAAACATAATTTTGCCAGTATTTGGTTGCCAAGTGTATATTTGTTAAACAATTTTTGGTCAAATGGCAGGATACCGTGTTATTTACTTTGATGACTTGAAATGAGCGATACCCACAACCTTGCTACGGAAACATATACTCCGCAAAGTTATTATATTCTGGACATAGCTTCAATTCTAGGGTTTGGGTTGAAGACATCAGGTCGAACTGATTTAAGGAATCTCACTGGAGCGAAGATAGTAGAAGTATTCCATTCCAGTATAGTAAATAACTATCGTAGTCCGGTCTGAATGGGTCCTGATTTTTTGCCAGGCAGACGGCTGTTTGATGTCTGTATTAGCTTAGAGCATATGTTGAGAGTTGGGTTTTTTAATGGGTCTTCAAAGTGTATTTATTATCGAAACTATTTATCGATACATACATGGCATAAAGAACCCGATAACTCGAGATACGTTGGTAAAGGATAAGGAATTTAATTTATGAGAAATTTAATTTCAGTCCTACCTTTCATATCTTCTCTAGTTATCAAGTTCTTCAAGCCCTGCACCGTTATTTGATGGTACCCATTATTTATCCAAATTTACTTTACCAGCTTTATCTAGATCTAGTACAAAAAAATGCCGTCTTATGTCTATTTGGTACAAAAGAGAACCTATTAAGAGATCAGTTCTCAATTCTCAAGCTCACTATAGGATCGGGCCGGGATGAGAAGACAAAAGTGCGTCAAAATCGGCGAGTTATCAGGAACCTTGGCCGGCGTGCCGGGTTGCACAACTGCACTATTCTCGCGTCACCTTGCACCGGTATTGCAACAGCAGCCCACGACTAACTGTGCCGATTTACAGGCATTTTCCGTTCGGGTATTGGGTTGGGGGAATCCGAGCTACAAGACATCAGATCGCTGCGGTCAAGGCGTTAGGAATCTTTAGAGGAAAATGCCGTTTTGTGACTGAATCTGTGAAAGACAACTGTGTTTCTTTTACATCACAGAAAATAAAAAACCAAAAACCAAACTTCTCAATGGGATTACAACAGCTAATTGCAAATTATTTTCATGCAATGACATGACTTTAATCTGCCCAATATGGATCTCCGATTGGCTGAGGACCGTGACTTGAGGAGGAACCTATTGAAGAACACTACTGAAGCTCTAGTACTGCTAGACTAGCAGAGTTAAACACGACCTTCAGATAACTCAATAGCACGACGATGAAGAAGAATAGTACCAAGTCTAAGTCTAGGTATATAAACTCTTAACATCATGCCACAAAGACTAATTGTTCTATTTTTTCTCACACCAATTGAGATTATAAGGCCTAATTAAAGCAGTTCAAACAGAAGCACAGGCGCATCTTATTGGCGACGCTTGGTCTGCGGGATTACGTAAATATCGTCATCCTATATAACCACAGGATCAACAACAACAATAATGAATATAATGATTAACAGGGAACAGACATATGAAGTTCAACGCGCCTATAGTGTCTATGTACATCTTCATCTCGTACCAAAGCACCAAAGGAAATTTCGTGTATCTGTCTTTGCCACTCCCGTTACGTCTTAATTAGAGTGACAAAGACATGCTCGAATTTTACGATTTCTCATCTCTTAGAATTCGTATATTCACTTTTCAAATTTCGCTCGCGTATGAAAACGTCATTGTCAAGTCTCTATTACCCCTCCGGAGCTACTTCTAACTGCCGTAGATTTTTCATCGTTTATCGTTCTCTCACACCAAAAGCTCAGAGGCAGTCTCAAGTCTAAAGCTCGGATAATGAAGCGCGCGCAGCGGCGACGCCCCGTCTACGGGATCGCGGTCAAGGCGCGCGCGCAGCCTCGCCCCAACGGTACAGCCACTATTACTTATACTAATGTTCTTGGTTCTTACTGCTCCAAGCATTAAAACGTAGTTAGGAATGAGAACTTGGTCACTGGTGTACTTAACCCTTAACTTGGCAGTGTATCTAATTGCACTTTTTAGGGTTCCGTAGCCAAAATGGCAAAAACGGAACCCTTATAGATTCGTCATGTCCGTCTGTCCGTCTGTCCGTCTGTCACAGCCGATTTACTCGGAAACTATAAATGCTACAGTAACAAAATTTGGTAAGGATATGTGCTGTATAAACCGCTACAGAATTATGATACTAAATTGTAAAAAAAACCATTGCGGTGGGGGCCCTCCATACATGTAACTGAGGGATAGAATTTTTTTTTTAGTTGTATATAAGCATGTGTGGTATTAATGGAAAGGTCTTTGAAAATGATATGAAGGTTTATAAATCTTATTTTTGTTTAAGCAAATCGTTTTCGAGATATCAGCTCTCGAAGTCTGAAAAATGTGTCCCCCCCCCTCTATTTCTTAAACTACGCGATATAAAATTCAAAAAAAAATATATGTTATGCACATCAATAAACTCTATCAACGATTTTTAGTTTGATTAAATTATCTCCTATAGTTTTTGAGGTAGGTTGATTTAACTGTATTTTTTTAATAATAAATTGATAATGGTACGGAACCCTTCGCGCGCGAGTCCGACTCGCACTTGGCCGGTTTATTTGGCCTACTTTTAATATTTAAAGACATCTATTGCCCTAGTATTTGCTGTTAGATTGCTTGTCTTGACACTATTAGAAAGGGTTGAAGTTTAATTCGTCAGTGGTGGCAATTCTGGGTAACAACTTGACATCCGTAGATACTTAAAAGGTTAAATGAAAATTCAAAAAGTCCTCATTGATTAGAGTACCGTCGCACGCGCACCATGTCACCGGGGACGCCCGATTTACTCACACATTATTCACATGCATATTTTATACACCTAGGTGATAATAATAGAGTCGCCACAACGCCAGCACTATTTGGCTCACAAATATGATGGTAATGTCAAAACCTAATGCTCGCCTGCCACTGCGAGCGAGCAGACTCATTAATGACTCCGTTTTATGTTCGCCACTGTCTGAAGGTGCATTTAGACCAAACGAACATTCGCCAAATTCGTTCGTTAGACAAAACGTGATTAGTCGAAATTCGTTGATTTCGTAGAGTGGGGGATAGAATGAGCAAATGCTCGTTTGGTCTAAATGCACCTTTAGCTAATACGTATCACGTCTCACTACATACATATATTATGTCAACTTCGTATCAGCACTTAGCGCTTCGTTCAGAGTGGAAAGCGTACATGAAACTGACACACCAAACACTGAACACCGAAATTCGTAAGCGGGGATTTGTCTTCACCAAAGGCGTCATTATAACGTGTTAAAAATCCCCGGATTTTCGAAGTTCGCAGTAGGTCCGCTGGATGTGCTGCGGATAGGCTAACTAAAGGCCATACGTAGGTAACCTAGGACCGTAAGCTACTCAAAGTTTGTGAAAAAAAAGGGTGAGTGAAATGAGGGATACGAGCGTTAACGTGCAAGACTACATAATTTTGATGATAATGACCTTTTTTCTTCCCACTCCCAGGTGAATTTTGGTACAGTATGGTGTAGTAAATAGGTACTACTTTTCACATCACCTATGAGAATAACAAAAAAAAAGAAAAACTAAAGTTACTAATCTGTTGATTTAGCCTCATTACAAGAAGAGTAAAATTTTACCAATTAAATCGCTATCGTACATACCATTTTTTTTGGTAATGAATGGTTGATCAGGACCATTTTGATCCCTCCTAAGCTATAAAAATACCTTTATTGAAAAGTAAATAGTTAAGCCAATTCGCAAAACACAAAACCCGTATAGATTAGACACTTGCGGCACCTATCTCGATAAAGCCGGCTATATATAGCAGAGATAATGCTCGAGTAGTCGGCGCGCGCGCACGTCAGGCAGCGAGCCGCGGCGAGTTTCAACCAGTGACACTTGACGGAATTATTCGCTGCAATTGCTTGTAAGTTTATTTTATTAGTAATGCAGGACAAAACGTAAAACAAATACGTGAGGTTGAGTGCGAAAAACTTTTTTTCACCTCAGCAGCTCGAAAAGACTTCTTTTGATTCGCGAAATCAGTGAGCAAAGTGCGATTTTGCTCACTGAGTGAATGTTGTTTTCCATGACGTTTAGACTTCAACTTTTTCTTTTGTTTCTTTCACTTGTTAGTAAAAAGACAGAGATGAAAAATGTTACGTTATAAATTGTCATAATAATGCATTTTTTTTTCGTTCATGGCATCCTAGCGTATTCAGCCAGTTGTATTAGACGACGCGTTTTATCGGACCCGATTCCTTGTATCCGAACGGCATATGGCCCCTACCACCAAGCATACATAACATTGGCGTCCGTCATTCCACCTCTCTATCGCTCTTATATATAAGTGTGACAGAGAGAAAGACAGCCGTTTTAAAACGGACGGATATCGTGGTACTAGGCGAGTCAGAATCGCGTTCAGAAATTCGACACGAGTTCATTTCTAAATAATTATAACTGTTTTATAAAATTGTATGAGCTTTCATTTTTTTAGTAGTTATAATTATGTACTTTCTGTTACAAACCTAATGGTAAAACAAAAACAAAAAATAACGGGATGGCACGTATAAATGTTTAATAACATATTTTCCTTTTCTCCATGCTGAGGTGAAAAGTTGTATGTACAACTTGAGAGCAAAGTTATTTGAATCTCGTGTCTTTCGAGTCTCTCGCTACGCTCAAGACTCAAAACTGACACTCGCATCAAATACGTACTTTGCTCTCATGTTGTACAAATAACTATTTTATAAAAATCATGAGACATTCCTGCACCTTGCTTTCGGCAAAGCTCAATTAATAAGGCTTGTGTTGTACTTGTTATTAATGTTTGAATGGAAAACATATTTTTAGTACAGATGGTGCCTTTTTTAGGCTCTAGTGCGAGAAGTGGGTCATTTTACGGCAGGTCCAAAACTTCGGAGGGCCATCTGTACTAAAAAACGTCGTAATGTACTATTTTGTTATAAATACAGAAAGAAATTCCGGGGGGTACATGAACCATAGGGTGGAGTCGCCCGGTAAGCAAGTTGCTTGTGTTGGGAGACTCCGGTCTTCCTAGAATATGATGTTGGAATACATATAGATAGGTTATTAAATTTAAAACATTTGATGCTATTTGGTAGTTGTCGATCCCTTCTGACAGGTCACCGATTTTTTGACGACTTAGTCCGTGGTGCCCCACTCGGTCCACGTTGTGGCACCACAACAGAATAAGCGAGGAGTATATGCCGCGGCCCCGAGTCTCAGGCCGGTTGCGAGCCTAAGGGAGGACGTATCCATAAAAGTACCAGTGCGAGCCGAAGTATGTGATGCAGCCAGTAACCAGCTTCCCGACCGCCAAGAGTCTCGCTCGATCCGAATTCCAGACCATCAGAGGTCTTTAGAAAAGAATTGTTAATGTTAAAACAGCTCTGCAAAAATGCGACCAAATAAATTATGCAGTAGACTCTACAGAATTAGTCACCTGCTTGAACAGACCGATTACACGTTAACATGGTCGTAGCTAGTGATCGGAAAAACACAAGTTGGAAATGTTTGAATGCACGAGATAAGACTTGTAAACATTGCATAAAAGTAGTCATTCAGATTAGAATACGCTGATGTTTTTGGACATTGTACTAATAATGCCGATTGGAGACGGCTGTAAGAATACATCTTTTACCACCTCAACTCTTCCCATAGAAAGTGTCGAGTAAGAGTTTGAAGTGTTACTGACCACAGTGACCACACATTTATGATTGATGGTAGTATCACCATAGTGGACACACTAACTACGACATGACGAAACATATGTTTTCCGTTTTAGCCATTCTGGCTACGGACCCTAAAAACAGACGTTTTTACGAGACAGGTCGTGGCTCCTTTTATTGGTATCAACTATGAATACAGTTAATTACTTTGCAGTAAAGGAAAATGCACAGGGCGATGCCAGTACGTTATTACTGTTACATATGTTAGTTAATTATAATTATGATAAAAGCATCAGCGTACAAAAGTAGCGATAGCGGAATCCACTAAAGTTTACCGACCACTTTCCTAACGATATACTCGTGCATTCACTCAACCACTAGTAACTCAGGCTATTCTACAACCATGTCAAAATGACAGTCAGTAAAAATCTCTTACTATTTGATTTACAACGTCACTGTAACATATATAGTTCCCAAATGGCTTAGGGTTTCAATTGGCCGTAAAAAACTAAAATAAAGGATATGTAATCGCATTTTCATATCGGACTGTCGGCGACTTGTCGTCGATTTTTGGAGCGGAGAGGCTGCCTTCATTTTCCGCATAAGCTCTATGGTTCTAAACCGGATAGAGCATTATAAAGGTGCATTTATCGAACTGCAACTCATGCGGTGCCAACATAAGCATTTGATGCTCGTTACCGATATAAATCTAATGCTACGAGCCACTTCTTACGCCAAATGTGACAGCCATATCCCTTGACAGTGTGACATTGTTATCTCCAAAAGTAAAAATACTAATCAAATACCTACTTAAGAAGCACAAAGATATAGATCATTAGTATCTAATTAAAATTATTATAATGAAACTGGAATTATTACACAATGTTATGAAATAAGATTACACGTATTTTGTATTTACTGATTGTACTAGGGACTAAATCTGTTTGAAAGGAGCGGTTTCTCTTACTTCAATACTTACCAGGAGGTACAGTCACTTTTAGATATATCTGCACGCTTGCGACAATATATCGCTGCAAACTATATTAATAAAAGAGAGACGCGGATAGTCTATCTCGCGGCGACATACTGTCGCACCAATCATGTGCGAAGTGTGCTGAGCAGACATCTATTGTCATGGCGTTAGAGATCATGTTCAGATAGATATTTTTGAGCACCATGGCAGCATATATACACATATTATCTGATGGCGACTGTACCAGTCACAATTTTTTTTTTATAACCCAATTGCACATCGAATACTAATGTTTCTTTTGAGCATGGTAACTATGTATATCAAGAAGAATAGAAACCCATTAACTTAAAAATAAAATCTGATGCGAATCTACATTCTACACTTCTACAGATATAAATATAATTGTCTAATGTCGAGAATATATCTAATCAAATAGGCGCCACTAAAAACATAAATCATCCAACGCCAGCTACTGAAATAGCTGAAATAGTCGTAATAATGGCAGCGCGCGTAAATGTAACCGTCGCTAATGTTCCATATCTAAATGCTGAACTCGTTTAACGTCTCAAGATTAGATATACCCAAGTATTGTAAATCCAACAGTTTTACAGAATGTTTCGACCGGCTTTTCTCCTAGGAAGACTAAAACGGCTCATAAAAGAGCACAAGTCTTAGCTTCTTGGCATCTTACAATGAATACAATGATAGTAATATTTATAAAGGGTTAAATTATTTAGGGGCGGTGCACGTTGGCATCCGCCAGCAATTACCCACCGGCCTCGTCCAGCCGCCAACCCAAACAAAACCGATAAATGATTATACGTGATTTACGGAGCAACAAATAGACTGAGGTAAGTGAAAGAGCCGCGACCAAGACCTTGGGGACGTGGGGAATTAAAAATAAACGCTTGACAGCGCGTGGCTGTGATGCAACGGACGCTGGTACCGTTCAGACGAGATGAGATGTCTCCTGATTATCATGTCACCTTGTGTCTCCGGATTCTAACCAGCCACGAGCTACCCTTAATTAACCAACAGCTTACATTCAAATGCGATATTGGGAGTAAACACTTAAAACAGTGGATATCATGCTTGAAGATGTGAACGGATAAATCTTGAAATGAAATTCTACTCTACTCTACTAATCGCAAAATTTGAAAAAAGTGAATTTCGAGCATCTGTGGGAATCTACACTCTAAAGAAGCCTTCATTGAAATTACAGATGGTCAAAATTGACGGTTTTCGTATTTAGTTTCAGAAGACCCTCTAGTATGATCTGCGAGGTAAATGAGGTAATGCGCTCATTGAAGAACGATTGAGACACATAGTCTAATGCACACTGAATATCATTGGCCTGTACATTTGTCTTGGCATGTCGTCCAACGGAAATGAGGCATGTCAAAAATATGCTTAACAATTTTCGTCAGCAGTTCGTATTTTTGTTCATTCAACTTTGTTTTCAGAAAATAGAACGAATGCCGATTAGTCTAGATAGCGCATATCTTAGGATTATGATGTATGGAAGACGGACCCAGGCACCCTGGCCGGTGTCCAATCAGGTGCGAACAGATTTGAAGACATTTGGACATCTCTAATAATACACCTAGCTGTTTATAGCCCCCCCAGAATAGCCGGGAACATAAAGACACACTGACAGACGGCCGAACGCCATTTATGGGAGGATGTGGATATTTCTGAACGCAGTTGCGCTTCTATTTTAGACCACCGTAAATAACCTGGTGCTTGAACTTGCCTATAAGTTGATAAGTTATTTATAAACCGCCAATACAATATCCGCATAACTAATACATTAAGATACTTGTTAAGATGTAACAGGGTGTCATAAGAGTCGACATCATCATATTGGACACATTGCTGCGATCGCCAACCCGCTGGCCCAGCGTGGTGATTATTGCGTACATAAATTATAGGAGTAGCCTACCTCCAGTAGTGGACTGTAATAAGCTGATGATGCATACTTAAATATTAAAGAAAAAGTAATGCGCGGAAACAGTATACTCTGTTATCAGAAAGGAAGCATCAAAACTTAACTGAACTTTCGACAGTAAGTAGGATTAACTTAAACGCGCCTCCAGGCTCCAACATCAAAGCTACATGAATTGTTTATTTTAACTAACTTTAGCGTCATGAATTGCTGCGGATGTTGTTAAATGTATTGCTTTTGAATATGAGACATTTCTTGGCTAAATCTCAGCACATAAACCCGAAACAATGTGATGACTTTAAATCACCAATCATCATGAGGGGTCAAACAGTTATATCGTAATCAAATACACCGTCCTTTTATCGAAAAAGCTTTAGTGTGATAAAGACACTAACCGTTTTGACAATGAAGGTAACCTTGAGGATACCTCGTTTTTCTTCCCCAAAAATCTTCCCTATCACATAACGATGCTGGTGTAAGCAAGATTTTATCGCAAAGATGTTATTGAGCCAAACTGTATAAATCAGACGGCGCCACATCTCGGCGAACAAACAGCCGGGATCGGCCGTAATTTACGCCGTACGAATTGACGGCAGACCTGCGGACCTCGTAAACCTTGGGTTAAGAGGCTGACTAATAGGGAAAGGATTGATTTAGTGAAATATACGTCACCGAACTACTCGTTAGATGGTGGATGCGGTGGAAGAACGAAAGTGAATTGAATTGGACGTTATCTACACCTACTTTAGAATTATTAACTTATCTATACATTCCCTTGTCTAGTTATATATAATCCTCGTTGTAAAATGTAAGTAAATACACTTTGGCATGATCGGTGCTGTAATTTCCACCAATCTTCAGCCGATGTCTTACATTTTAGTCTTCACATTTATTGTAAATATCAAGTAAATACTTTAAATAATATGCTGAAAATAATGAGATCCCAAACTTAGTTTCTTGGTTAATATTTTGTCGAAAACAGAATCAATGTTTACACAGTTGATATTTAATTTAGTAAAGCAACACGACAACACACTAAACATTACGATCGTTCTCCAACGGCAAGACACAGGGTTTAATAGTTCCGCAGACTTGTGACAGAATTAGCAAATTTAGTGCAGCAAACACGAGTGTGCCACTTATGCCAGTAACTGGCACGGCGGGTTATTGCAGCCACTCAAACTGAACCAATTTGCACTAAAACAACTGAATATCTAGTTCAAACTGCCCAACTGCTATTTAACATCCATCGCGAATGCATTAGAAAGCTGAATTTTGTACTTTTGTACCATGTTGTGTGGGTCGATATACGAATTGTCGATTGTTGTTCCAGTACATGGTTCGATATTTATGGCAGCTGTGTGGGTTTTTCCGAGAAGCTCGTACGAGTATGAACCATCGTAGTTTAGTTGTGTCACCAGAACTAGTAATGCTCTTAATAATAGTAGATGACTTTGAATAAAACTACGGTATTGCACAAGAAGTGAAACAATCAGTCACTTTCAAGAGCTGTATTCGTACCTATTTCCATTTAATTAGGTACTCGTAAGCACGATGCGTACAAAACGTAATAGAAAATATAAATGAAATAGAAAATATAAATGTTGGGGAAGTTTTTTAAGTTACAGATCTGTTTTAACAAGAACCCATTTCGTACTTATACAGTGTGACAAAAACAAAGTAAGATAATTAAGTTCATGATCGGTCTCGTCTCGTGTTAAAAAAAGTTGGATACCAAGTGAAATGGTGGTCAAACAATGACAGCTCCATCAATACTGAAGATGTTCTACGCATCTTCAAACGCTCGTAATTCGCGGGTGACGTACATCCGCCCTGCCGCTTCCACCCACCAGATACAACGTAAACAAATGTTACGCAACACAATTGTTACGGATCGTTTCGCTGCCACTACTGCCAGCATAAATGTCTCAAGTATGTATTTTTTCCACGACGATGGGAAAGGCCATAGTCGGATTTTCATAGTAAGTCAGCCTTTAAATCAACCAGACTCTAGTATTTTTTTGTGAGTACCTCTTATGGTGAAGAATATTTCTGCTGAGTATCAACGTCCTATCGGTGACAGTTTTTGACTTATGATTTTTTTTAGTTTTTTCTTTAATGTGTTGTATCTCAGGATGTATAAAAGCGGATTGCTTCAAATTTTGAAATAATGTTCTTTATTTAGATATGCATCGAATTTAAAAAAATGAATATCGATTGTCGTATAAAAAAAAGAAAAAAAAAGACCAAAAAATTTTTCATATTTTTTTTGTGTACCTATGAAGTAGTGACACCTCTATTTTCTTTTTCTAATTATAGACCATACATTGGCCTACTAGTTGCCTAAGTATCAAAATTTTCCAAGCGGTACTTCTTACCAAAAATTGGCAATATGTGTGGTCAAGTTCTGCATTCAATCGGTGTTTTTCAATGTAGTATACAAACTCTTCATTTATATTTGAGTTTTCTTATCAGGTTATCTTATTTAAGAGTAAATGCTAATGACAACTTAATGTCATCATGATGCAAGCTGTTTATTTCATTATTAATCGGCCGTTTACCATTTCAACTAGCGTATATAGTAATATATTCAAGAAATATATTATTTTTAATGAATATCTCATAAATAATATCGAATTACGCTAGTTAAAATAATAAACGGCCGATTAATAATGAAATAAACAGCTTGCATCATGATGACATTAAGTTGTCATTAGCATTTACTCTTAAATAAGATAACCTGATAAGAAAACTCAAATATAAATGAAGAGTTTGTATACTACATTGAAAAACACCGATTGAATGCAGAACTTGACCACACATATTGCCGATTTTTGGTAAGAAGTACCACTTGGAAAATTTTGATACTTAGGCAACTAGTAGGCCAATGTATGGTCTATAATTAGAAAAAGAAAATAGAGGTGTCACTACTTCATAGGTACACAAAAAAAAATATGAAAAATTTTTTGGTCTTTTTTTTTCTTTTTTTTATACGACAATCGATATTCATTTTTTTAAATTCGATGCATATCTAAATAAAGAACATTATTTCAAAATTTGAAGCAATTCGCTTTTATACATCCTGAGATACAACACATTAAAGAAAAAACTAAAAAAAATCATAAGTCAAAAACTGTCACCGATAGGACGTTGATACTCAGCAGAAATATTCTTCACCATAAGAGGTACTCACAAAAAAATACTAGAGTCTGGTTGATTTAAAGGCTGACTTACTATGAAAATCCGACTATGGCCTTTGCTTACGGGCCGCCTGTAGCCGTACCATGAGTTGTAATTGAAAAGTTAGGTTTTACTCAATACGTAAAGCATTCTATCGCGCTGGCACTGACGTGACGTTCGTGACATATCAACGCCCGTAATTCGAGAGGTATTCATGTAACAACCAGTGATCGGTTTTTTGGATTCCCCCGGCGACTCTCCTATAGTAACTTGAAAAATAAACTTTGATTATTTATACGTATCTCCATGCAATTTGCAAAGTTACTTGTTCATAATGTAATATAATAGTATAATTTTTTTTATAGTCACACCCGTCATTTTTTATACGAAATCCCGCGAGAGTGGATCCAAAAAACCGATCACTGGTAACAACATACGAAGTATTCATACAGTCACAGGAAGCCATACCACGAACTGACCGTCATTTTCAATAACTGACCTACATTTAGTATAAATGATTGATCAGTCATTAATGACATCCAAGGTGTACGGCTTGACTTGGAGCAATAAAAAAATCTGAATGTTCAGACGGGAAATTAACGTGAATATTACTTAAAATAGTTGGTAATAAAAAGACGTACTGTACCCACTGCTCATTTTTAATTCTTTATTAAGGGAAACCATACACGATTATTGAAAATGACGGTCACTTTACAACTCTACTACTAACAAATACTAAAACTATGTTCCCCGGTTGAACTATCAAAACGGTGTTCCCATAAAATCCATCCTGTATATTATTGTCACGTTCAACTCACGCGATCTTAACACGTGCGGCCGATACAGAGTGAATCTATTGTCTCTCGAGCTTGCCCGATTATGTGAGGGCACCTGTTGCGTACTCGAAAACAACCGCAAATGCCTGTATAATGTACTTAGGACGTTTTGACTTTGACAGTGTCGGTCTTAGGTTATCGAGCTTGAATAACGGTACTTGTTTTCAATTAATGTTGCTGATAAATGCTTGTACAGTCGCCATCAGATATATCAGAGCGGTCGTAGTAAATGACACACAGATTCGAACGAAACGTCACGTCATTTTCATACAATTATTACGGTCACGTGACTTATCGCTTATCGTATACGATTGCAGAATGGCATCTTGGGTAGGCCTGCATGATCTCTTAATGCGGTTCAGTTTAGGTTCAGCTCGTCAGTATATCGACAGTTATTGTATGGTACTGACACAGCGAGGTCCTAAACTCAATCGCATTAGTAAATCGTCTTAGCTCCCCAGGGTGCTTAAAAATATCGACCATGCACCTTAAAGCCATAACAATAGAGTCCTGGGTGCTTAGCCAAGATGCCAATCGCTACCGCTTAGTAGCGTAACGTAGTTTTCCCTCTCTGTCACTCTTTCATATTAGTGCGACAAAGACAGTTAGCTGCGATTAACGATTAAAATCTAGAAGTAAGTGGTAACGCAGGTAACTGAATGTAACAAAAAACACAGGTGCGTCTATTTCTCATAAGTTTGTAACTCCAACAATCTGCAAGTGGAGCTTTTTTGATACCAATAATTAGCTATTAAGAACTTCCACTTGTATAACATTTTAAAGTTTCGGAGATATACCCCCTTATTCATAAACGTATCCTAACTTAACAAGCCGCTAAATATTATTTGTCCCTTTCACTCTTATGGACACATTGATAAGACCAAAAGGGACCAACAATACTTAACTTACTCTTAGTTAGGAGAGGTTTATGAATAAGGGGGATAGTGGGGGGGATCCTAACTTAAATCTACCTGATCACTTGATTGCTCCAATATAGGACACGACGTTTTCATACATTGAGGACCTGTTTTATTTAAGGAGTTGACATCTAAACAAATCTACAGACGTAATAATCTTACTAGATATACCTACACAACTAGACAGCGATGTATGCGATTATTGCGAAACGTAAACAGCCCTCTAACAGCTGATATCATCGAAGCCGAGGAAGATTCCGCACGTAAACCTAGTTACGACGGATCGACGGACATTATGCCCGGATCAGTATTGCCAGGCAGCGAAACGTACAAAACATTAAAAAGGCATACTCACAGAATTAGATTTGGATAGAAGAAACAAGTTCATTCATTTGTATGGCGGCCGAGCGTGTCAGATTTTGTACTGAAGTTGTTACTTGCCTATGATTTTAAATATGTCTCAGGCCCTTGAGTATTCATATTTTTTTGTGTTGTTGCAATTAATATTGCTTAAGGAGGCATTATTCATGTTTTTGTATACTTCAACTTACAAAATTTGACGCCCGAAAGCTGCAAGCTGCGATTAAAGACGGACAACTTAGTGGATTTCACTGAGTTCATTTGACACGCTAAGTAGATACGTTTGCTTGATCTATGGTATATATGACATCTGTGGGCATACCCCTATATAGCTTTAGAATTTATCCCAAGTGGGGGTCTGATTAAACGGAGCAAACTAAACAAACGGGCTCGGGCCGTGATGATCTCGTGAGGCCCTCGTCGTATATAACATAACATTTTGACTTCATAAATATAGTGTCAAAGTTCTGTTGAAGCAAGTGATGTCACTAGGACTCAGGAGGTTAAAAGTGGAAAGCAGATCCAGCAAAACTTGGAAAAGTGGATATCTGGCAAGATTGATGATATCGACCGAGACCGTATGATACAAGTAACATCTAAATGTCTATTCCGGAGGAGAAAGAAGAGGGAAAATGTAACGAGTAGAGCTGTTACGATTATAACACTACTATCTTTTCATTAAACTTAAATTTTAATTAACCCTAAAGAGCAAGCTCCCCTTAAACAAAGGATTTTTTTTATCCCCTCAATAAAATGTCCGTGTCAGTCATCGTTGTATAACATTAATACTACTCGTACGTGGGATTATTTCTTATTTCGTACTTACTCTCTGTACTTACTTTCTTACTTTCTGTACTTATTTCGTAGGCCCAAAATAAATAAAAAATCTCTTGTTTTTAATATAAGAACAATACGGATGCTTGGATACTAATCACCTCAGCAGACAGCTCCGGACATCAGTGCCAACCTGCCAATAAACGCATCAATTGTTACCAATTGAAGTCCGGCGGAATCTTCCACATAGACTCGTAAGCCTGCAACTTACCGTTGGTGATCCTTATTACAATACACATAAAGTGCACGAATGGTCAGTGATGGTACAGACACATCCATAAGGCGTTAATGGCTCATATGCGTCAACTAATCAGGGCGACCCATTTGGGAAACTGACGTTTACAAATCTCAATCCATTGTATGATTTAAGTATGACTTCATGATTTTGGCGGCAACGCGCATGTGACAACCAAAATAAAGCTGCAGCCTTTGTACGGATATGGTACGTTTTTTTATCAGAATGCTTGTTTGCCTTTACAAGAAGTACATTTATCTAAAATGACAAAGTCTTAAAAGCCAAATACCTACTCTTTGCGAAAGCTTACTAGTGAGGATTTGTATTTGACAACCAATCTTGTTGACTTCCTATCTGTGGATGCTAGGAACCTTCAGAGTACCTACCTAACCACGACGAAAATCAGAAAATATGTCTGTTACAGAAACTTACGAATATTGTATCATTTAACTCATCTCTTTTTAATATATTTGGCTTTGTATACTTTGTATAGATAACTATACTTACCAGTCTTGAATATGAATTTCTAGCGAATAATCCAAGGAAATAATAATTTTCGGTATTTATATTGCAAAGCAACTCTATGAAGAATCTAACAACACTAACAAAACACTTCACTACAATCGAAATCAGATACTTACAAGCCTCTTCAAAACAACTCAAAAAATTGTGCGCTTTTTGAAGAACCTTATTACCTAAATTGTTTTATCTCTCAATTGGATTAGTAATAGTGGGTAAGTAATATAACGTATACGAACTAATGCTATATAAATCATAACGTATAAATTCAGTTTGCATAAATTTATAATGCCTAACGTGTTATAAATATAACGTATAAAATGTATAATTATTAAATGAATAATTGTAAAATTTATAATGAACGTAACATATAATATCGTTTACGATAACGATTAATTAGTATAACATTGAAATAATCTAATATACAAAACAACTATCTTGCACAAAATATAAGCGCCTACGATTTTTTAATAATTAAACTATAGAATTATCATTATATTTAATTTGAATTGATTTACTGTTTATCCGTATATTAAGCCGTATCCGTAAAGGAAGCGATTTAGACCTGGGAACCGGTCGACGAAGCCCCGCTGCGCGGGGCTTCTATTTCTGCTCTAAGGGATAAAAGGTACCTAACGAACCTATCCAGGTTAGAGTAGGAGAGGTACAAGTGCGTTATTTTTTTAATGCGGGGGGCTCCGCCCCCCGAGCCCCCCTTGTGGGGGGCTACGCCCCCCCCGTCCCCCCCCTTTTTGGCTTCACAAGGATGAGGATGCGTAAACAATTACTTAAAGGTCTTTTATTTAACCGGGAAACTACGCTCGAAACCTAACCAATCCAAATCGGTTTTACCCTGATTTATTACTTGGATTGGTTAGGTTTCGAGGCTAGAACGGATTGAAAAGGTAAAGTAATATAACGTATACATTTTTATTGAATTTAACCTAACTTACTTTTCTGGCACTTATATTTATATCGTTATATCAGATGTTAGTATATGTTTTAACTTTTATACCTTTATATTGATATATGAAACGGAATTCGTTAATATGTACGTTAGACTAAACAACGGTATATATCATTAACGTTATATTATTTTTGTATTATACCATTTGGAAATAGATGTTTAATACATTATACCTAACGTTAGTATACGTTATGAACGTTTGTAAACTGTAATTATACTAAAAGTGCGTATTCATTATGATACGCACCCGTAATAGTTGCTTCGAATTTTTGACTATCGATATCATTTATGATTGAGGCCACTTTGGATGGTCCAACATATGTAGGAAAGCTCTTCCTAAGATTATCCTCAAGCCGCCCTAGCCTCGTCCTTCCCGTCATACTCAGTTTGAGCTATTTAAATTTAAACCTAGGTTTCAAAATATAGTCACATTTCTTTTTTTCTACATATTACATAAAAGAAAACAAATTTGATTTCATTCGTTATTCGAGAAAAATTGGTTATGTCCTATAGAAATCACACTGGGCAGGACGATTCTAGAGCCGTTAGGTTAGGTCTACCTGCATCCAGTTCGTGGCTGGAACCGGCTGGTCCGCACTTCCTGCCCACACCAATTGACTCTATAAATGGGACTGTGACCTCCGCTGTGACCAGCCCACTTACATCATCATACGATGTGAGCCTTGAACTGTTTAGTTTGGGTATGGGACTATAGATAACGGAGAAGATGGAATAGATAGTGTAACTTTATAAAGTACAAAGATTTTAAGCTAATTAAATTATAAAAATACACATGTACGTTTATGTTCATAGGGTGGTAATCTTGACTTTCGACCTATTAGAATTGATCCGCCGATTTTGACGATGTGAGAAATGTTAAACAAAGGGTTTAGCAGCCTTACCGAACAAGAGGTGCCTTTCCCCACGGATGAGGTCAATATTTTAGGTGGTGTACTAGCAGGACCTAAGAATACTCCATGCTTAATATCAGCTCTAGATCTTCTTTTGTTTCAGAGTTATTCAAGATAATGTAAAATATACAGGGTGTCGTTGAAAGTGGCATATTTCGAGAACTGTTCAAGTTAGATCAACCAAACAAAATTGTGTTTGATAACAATAAAATAAACTACACAATGCATATTTTTAACCTGCATCTTGTTCTTATTTTTCATAATAAAAAACAGAGTTCTTGTTTTTTTTCCATATTTTTTTTTATTTCACGCGGAGGTACACCTACAAAAAAAATATGCATACATAGCCACTAATGTCCACTGTATACATAAATAAAAATATTTCCGTAAATCATCGTGCGTCATGCCAAAAAAAAATTTTTCAGAAGTAGTCGTTACTGGCATACAAATAAAGTACCAGTGCAGTGTGAACATAAGTTAGTGTGTAGGTATACAATCTCTCGACACTTACCGCACAAAATAATATATCATTGACGTCAATTGACTTATAAGTACATTTGCTATACAGGGTGGTCCAAACCTTGACGTCAAAAAATTTTTTTTAGGTTCTCGACGTCATGGGCTATCAGAATATACCCCATGTATGTTAGCCGATTTTTTGTAGTTTTCGAGTTATGAATATTTGAAAAAAATTTTAGAGAAATACTGGAATGAAGAAATTTATTGATAAAAAAAACTATTGGGTTTTTTAAATATTTTCTTTTTGTGAAAGTATTAGCGTCCTCACTTTGATACAAGTAGGATAAAAAATACCAAATTCAAATTTTTACGTTAAAAACGCATCAAAATAGCATTAATGTAGGTAAATAAAAAAATAAAACATATCCCAAGGATTTTTGGTAATCTAAAGACTGCCCTAGACCTTAACCCTTCCTAAAAGCAAAAAAAAAGTGATACTTAATGATGAGGATTTTTCGGAGTAGTCGGTCAAATAAACTTAAAAAAAAGCTTCTAAATTTTTTATTTAAAAATAAAGTAAAATTTCGTCTGGTTTGTTGTTCTCATCAATAAACAAATACAGAAAATGCATGAAAACTCAATTTGTGTACTTATTCAAGTATTTTTTTACTACTTTAAAATTTTAAGCTTTTTTGAGTTTATTTGACCGACTACTCCGAAAAATCCTCATCATTAAGTATCACTTTTTTTTTGCTTTTACGAAGGCTCAAGGTCTAGGGCGGTCTTTAGAATACTAAAATCCCTTGGGATATGTTTTATTTTTTATTGACGTAAATTAATGCTATTTTGATGCGTTTTTAGCGTAAAATTTTGAATTTGGTATTTTTTTATCCTACTTGTATCGAACTGAGGACGCTAATTTTTTTGGCAGTAAATGCTTTATTACAAAAAGAAACTAGTTAAAAAACCCAATAGTTTTATTTTTATTAATAAATTCCTTCATTCCAGAATATCTCAAAAAAAAATTCCAAAAATTAATCATTTGAAAACTACAAAAAATCGGCTAACATACATGGGGTATATTCTTATAGCTCATAACGTGAGGAAACTAAAAAAAATTTTTTGACGTCAAGGTTTGGACCACCCTGTATAAAAGAGAGATAAACATTTGACACATAGTATTGTTTTCGACATTTGATTTGTTGCATTTTCTGTTGGAAAATGGAAAACATTAAGTGTAAGCCTTGTGAAAAAACGTTAAAAAATATATGTGGAAAGAAAAAATGCATACAAAATTGACAAGAGGCTGATTTATATAGCAAATGCACTAATAAGTCAATTTACGTCAATGATATTTTGTGCGGTAAGTGTCAAGAGATTGTATACCTACATACTAACTTATGTTCACACTGCACTGGTACTTTATTTGTATGCCAGTAACGACTACTTCTGAAATATTTTTATTTTTTTTGGCATGACGCACGATGATTTACGGAAATATTTTTATTTATGTATACAGTGGACATTAGTGGCTACGTATGCATATTTTTTTTGTAGGTGTACCTCCGCGTGAAATAAAAAAAAATATGGAAAAAAAAACAAGAACTCTTTTTTTATTATGAAAAATAAGGACAAGATGCAGGTTAAAAATATGCATTTTGTAGTTTATTTTATTGTTATCAAACACAATTTTGTTTGGTTGATCTAACTTGAACAGTTCTCGAAATATGCCACTTTCAACGACACCCTGTATATTTTACATTACCTTGAATAACTCTGAAACAAAAGAAGATCTAGAGCTGATATTAAGCATGGAGTATTCTTAGGTCCTGCTAGTACACCACCTAAAATATTGACCTCATCCGTGGGGAAAGGCACCTCTTGTTCGGTAAGGCTGCTAAACCCTTTGGACCATTATGTATATTATAGCAATCGTTTCAGAGAACTGAGTGTTGGCCAAACAATGTTGTCAATTATATGTACGATCGCAGCAACATGTCTCTAAGGCTAAGTGAGCACAAAAGTAGAATCGGATTCTCACATATCATAAAAATGAATAAAACTACTGGCCACTGAAGACTGAGAACCTAAAAGTGGAGTTAACAACAGCTGTTGTTAGGTTTTCTCAGTACAGACAAAAACAATCTTTGTAATTTAATTTCCATCACTTTGATTTTTATAGTTACGCTCCATTTTCGAGTGTGCTTCTAGAACTTCTGAGTTCTGAGTCCTCAGATGGGCTACTACGATCTACTAATGCAATTTAGTGTAGGACCTAATCTGAATTGCGATGTGTCATATTGTGAATTACTGTTAAAAACTGACAAGCCGAACCTACACTGTACCACAAATAAGAGATCATGGTATTGGCCTAACTTCAAGAGGCAGCATAAACAAACAACTCAATATTTTCTCGTATCCAGGTTAATCACATTTGACGGTGTCATAATCATAAGTACACCATGGTAATTACTCTATTTATTGCGTCTCGTCTGGAGCATTGGGAAACGTTTAATGGCCCGCAGCAGATTGTCGTCGGCCAATAAAGTTATTTTTAGCGTTTCAAATTGACTAATAAGTCTAATAACGCAATGTAGGGAGCCGATTTAGAGCGAAATAGCTACGATATACAGAAGCCCCACTTTGGTTGCGGACAATAGAGGCCAAAGAATTGCCAAGATTACTTCAAATAATGAAAACCTGGTAAACTACCTGCATGCATTTATGATGTTGACTAACGAACGTCTACCGACTTTGGTCTTTAGGTCCATCCAGAGTTTCAGACTATTCTAAATCAGTCAAATCAGTGTACACAAAGCAGTTTTTATATAATGGAATGCAATATCTTCAGAATCAAGTCCCGGGAAAAGACATAAGATAGGTCCAGGTGTTTTTCACACAATTATGGTTCCGCAGGAGTCGAGATCTAATTCTACGTAGACGTCACGGGTGATAGCTACAGTTTGTAGTTATAGTTATTTAAATATTTAATCTCACAAATTCCTCCTTATTCTTAAGTAAGGGTGGTTGAGTAGCATATCTAGGTGGTTTCGTATTTAGTTGGTCAACAAATAAATGTTACAATTCCCCGAAACTTTATAAATTGTCATTCAACGATTATTTAAACAGCTAAATGCACGTACTACAATATTTATGAATACGTACATACTTTAAGTTTAGTGGATATACAAGTATTATAATGACTGTATATCGTATAAGACTTCAATAAGCCATGCAGCCGTCAACCAATAACGCAGCTATATTTAGCCGTCGCCAATGCTAGCACTCGAGAGCTAAACGTATTTCAATTACTTCGTCACACACTTGACTATTTGTGTAATAGGCATTATGGCTTCGAAACATCACAGAAGAATATAAATAGAACTAAATTAGGGGCATTTAATACTAATAAAATTATAAGTCAGAACAGTATCAGGCATAGACAGCTTTTAAATAGAGACGTTAGTTAAATACTTATATGGTATGTAAATTGTGAAGCTTGATTTAAAAATGTAACAGTATTTTGATTAGAAATTGCATACACAAGTTACACAACACGAGGATCTAAGGTTTCACAACAAATAATTTAAAGAAGAAAGTTTATAATCCCGAAACAGATAAAGCTATAAATTAATTTATTCATATATCACTCAAAGTCCCTTCGAAAAATGATCAAAATTCTCAAAAGAGACCACATGGGCCAATCTTAGATATGTATAGGTTAGGTTAAGTAGATTAGTTAGATTTAATCTATGTACAATGTACATAAATTAAGTTTAAAAAAATATGATGATAAAAAAGAGACTAATAAACTTACAAATTCACAGGCAATCTGCAAGTTTCAAAAGATCATTAGTATCTTAATAATACAACAAACAAATCGACCGGGAGATGACGCCATGTAGAGATTGACTAGAGGTAATTTTGGCAGCACGTTCATTGCAAAAACGTGACAGGCAGAGCCATTGTTGTAACGCAAAAACCGGTCGCGCGACGCCAATGTAATGTATGGTAAATGGAAATCGTGAAAAACATCTGTGGCTCGAGTTTGTTCGAAGGATATTGCTTAGACAGAAAAATACAATATAAATTTTAAATTTAGAATATAATCCCAAAATTGCAGTAGGCATGACCTTTACCCCTATTATCGCATTGATTGCGATATTATTAAATTAAAGACTGACGTGGGCAACACTGATAACCTTTGTTTTTGTATAACTTGAACTATTTTTAGCTTTCCACTTAATAGCCAAGCGCCAAATATTTACGTAGGCGAAATGACGCGGCATGAAGTAATCGTTAAATATATCGTGACTACTAAGTTTAGTGAGTTATTTATAGATTTATTAGGCATGCTACCTGTCGGGCTTCCCCGAGTGGAAGAAACATGAAAATGCCGGCGTCAGTGCTCCAATTTCTGCCCACGCGCAAGAAAGGTCGCGCAGTACCGGCGCGCGCCGCTTCAGAAGCGACTCAATAAAACACCTAATGTAACCTACGCGTTCCACATACCACTTCATCCAACGACCTTTACATGGCAAACTTTGTTGCAATTTTTTTGTGCCCGTGGGTAAATGTCGTTCGAATGTTATGAACACAAGTAAGGTGTACTGGAATTTTGCGTTTTGCAGGCATTTCAAATATGAATAGTTAAAAATAGCTAATTTTGGATACGCATACTCCGATGAGTTTAGTTTTTATTTGGTTCTAGAAAGACAAACGTAAGCGGAAGCTGCCATTGCGGAAGTAGGGACGCAAGGCTAAGTTTTTGCGATGTCTTCTAACTAGGAAATAGGACTAAACCAACGTGCATCTATGCGTAACGAACAACATAGTATCTACAACTATCTGCTATTGTTTACAATATGGTTGTTTCCATCAAACAGTACTTTTTTGATAGTAAGCGCTTGCAAGTTTAAAGGATCTACTGTGTCATCAGCTATAGCTGCAAATGCAATGCCAAAAACAAAGATCCTTAATATTTCAGATCATCTTACAAAAACTTTCCACAGTCATAATCCATGATGGATTCTAATGAAAATCAAGTATCAGTTATGTTATATTTTTTATTGTGCGGTAAAGTAATAATGTACTTGTGACCATGAAGAGGTTCGACTCATTTAAATGTTTTCCAGAAATGTTTTTCCTTCTTTGGATCAGGAACTGTAGCAGAAAAGCAAACGTACAGACGTCATTGCGGTCAAGAATTAATGGGTTATTGTTCGTTCCAGGATAACTGGTCATGAATGAATGAACAGGCATATTTATAATTATGTGATGAATAATGTACAATTAAAGTTGCCAGCCCTCATGGCGTCTGAATTGATTATTATAATTGTCCTTAAGGATTTTTATACTAGTTACGATTCTTTTGATGCTAAATAGAAGGAAACAACAAGCGAGGTAAATTGTCTGTGGCTCGGCTTCAAAATAAGGAATAAAGCATACAAATATTGCACTAGCATGTCAAGGTGATGTCTAAGATGGTGTCTTTATTAAATAAAATTCTACAAAATCAAACTGATCTGATGTTGATATGAAACAATTAAGAAGATTAGTCTGTTGAAACAAGACGAAGACAAGATTGTTGGCTGCTACAGATATAGCACAATAAGTCGTAAAGTGTAATAGTCAGAATGAGTTTTTGAGTGGTTGTTTCGATTGTAAAATCAATGAAAAGCCTGGCGTCTAGACACGGTCGCCATTTATTTTGGTCGCGGTGCGCGTGCGTCATTCGCAGCTTCTCCTGACGTAACTTGGAGAATAAAGTAAATCTGTGCGAAAAACACACAGTATTCTTCATTTACAGTCTACGCGACTCCATAGAATTATATCGTATAGTACTTACAATACTGGAAAAAATCGAAACGAGGAGACAGATACTGTTTAAATCAAGACCGTTATACATTCGCCAGTTGATCAACAAGCCAGTTAATCCAAAATAAAACCCAAAAGGCAACTGGTGCGCTTTGGGTTTGCTTTGGATAATATGCGCAAATGATTTCTTAAGCAACCAGTAACCTATCTATTTGTATCTATAAGTCGTGTACCGGTAACGCATTTTGTTTCCTTCATCGACGTGAAGTATCTCTTAAGTTAAATTTAATTTGAGTATTTTTCAACTTGGAAAAATAAATTTCAATTGTTTTACATATTCTGATTTTCCTAACATTGTGTTATTGATTACGTCTTGTATACTTATATGCAAGTATAATTTGTTAGCATTAATAATGCAATGAATCATCATCGTCAGCCGGTCATCAACTCCTCTTACCCGATGATATTGTTCCTATTTAGATTTTTGGCAGTATACAAAAAATACATTTATACGTAATCTTCAAAAATATAATTTGTTGGAATCCACAATCAACCTATTATACTCTGCAAATACACAGATGTTTCCCTGCAGTCATAACGCGAAGAGGAGATTAGGAAGAGAATGAGATGACAAGAGATCAAGTGTAATTAAGTACGTATTGACAGCCGCTAATCACTCCAGTATTCATATTTATTACCAATACGCCCTTAAGGTAGTAAATCAGATAAGTGTTGTTAAGGGTCAGTGGCCGAGACGCCGACGTGTCTCCCAGAACCAGTCTCGTAACGGGCTGGAACCAGGTCACTAACGAGGGGGATAAATCTTAAATACGCTCGAAATTGACCATCCATCAACCGTGGAACTGCTCCGAGTTGCAACAGGGAGATTTGTTTTAATGTTATAGCGCCGTAATCTTAGACAGCTTCTTAGAACTACATTATGAGTCCAGCTGGTTAAACTTCGATTTATGAAATAGGCGAGGGGCAGTGATGCGTCAAATAAGTTGGTTGGTTGGGTTCTTTAATCCCCCATTTCGAGGCATGTAGGAATTGTAGGACCGTTAAACAAGATTTTGTAAATGGGTGATTTGTCAAAGAAAATATTTCTATATAGAAAACTTGCGCGACTAACTAGTGAAGTAGAAGAATCCAATTGGAATGAATAATGTTTTAAGAGAGTAACGTTTGTTGTTCATATACAATATAGGTACAGCTTAAAGTGTATATCCTTAAACAGTCTGATGAAATAGGTCAGGCATAAGCTTTCAAGTCAAAATCATTAGTATTTCCTGAATGATGCCTTGATTGATGCCAAATGAAGGTAAGATAGCTGAAGCCGGGTAAAGGTAAACGAGTTAGAGGAATATTTGGTCAGAGAAAATAAACTATCCAAATTTTGTATTTCTGAAACGAGATTTCAAAGATGTTACGAATTATGGTTCAAAACAACAAATTCTTGATAATGATAAAAATGTAAATGGCATTGAGATTTCACATCCCATTGGACCACTGAAGGTTACTTTCGGTGTTCATTGAACTCGTTTGCAATTGTGCACATAGAGATAAACAAAAGTGAGAACAACACAATATGCAAATGAGGGAGACGGTGTTTGTCGCGCTGTGCTGTGCGGCGCCAAAAGAGTTGTAATTGCCGATAACATGTTTAAAATCTACTTCATTGTTATATTTGTAATGATCCTCCAGCAGAGTTTGTAGTGTTTACATCATTTTTGCTACAAAAAGAGCGGTTTGATTTAGGTGGTAGGGATTAGGTAGTAAATTAATTGAACATTTATCGAAATTTTCAAGCGTGTTGTGCATTTTAGAGATTTTAGTTTTATTTTTTTTATTTTGACGACTAAGATATAACATTCGCGTTTCGATGTATCATAAGCATTATTTGTTTAAATATTTCCACACAAACAAGAAAATCTTTGCGAATTTAAAATGTTATCAATCGAATTTAGACTCGTTAAGTTCAATCTGCCAGACTAAATGCTTAATTATACATAATAACTTCATAAAAATAGGTTGTATCAACACTTGTGACCTTCGCTCAGTGTCAGACATGTTTTTGCAATAATTTGCAATTGTTTTTTTTATGGATTTATATTCATGACATATTTTGGAACTGAAAATACAATGAGCAGGTTTCAAAATATTTGCAAGAGCGGTTAATGTTTATTTATTATACAGTTTTAGAGGATTTCAATCCTTAAGGGAAATGAGAAAGGAAATCTAGAGACACGTGGACAAATGGAAACATAACCGCAAGTGGCTATAGCAACAGTAAGCCGCGTTGTTTGTCCAAGAGTTGTTTTTCCACCAGCCACCTAAACCAACATGGATAATCCTTCGCCAAACGTGTTTCGGCTCGATACTCGTAAAATTGAAAACGTTTTGTTACTTGTTGCTGCTTATTTTCGTATTTTTAGTTGTCAACCTTCTATTGAATATGCTTTTGCGATGACGCCGTGTTTCCAGTAGGTATGTTTATTATTTGTCAAGTTGTCGAGTTTATTATTATTGCAATGTTGCATTGAATGTTTTGTTTTCATTCTGAAACAATGTACTTGGCCTTTTAAAATTAATCGTCTTTATCTAGTGTACAATTTTCCTTCACTTTTGTAATCTAAAGTTTTCGGTTATATTCTACTTAGATAAAGTTGTATTTGTTGAGTGCATACGACCCACATTGTCGATGTTATCTTTGATAACACTATCATTCACGCAATCGCCTAAGATAATTGAATGATTAAAACTATTACTGTCACGCCGAGAGCAGACAGCTGCTTGGCAACATACTCTGGGGAAAATGAAAAGTGATTTGATATGTCGCAGCTCTAAACAACAGAGATGAAGATGTATTTGTGCCGTGACAAAACATCACGTAATTCGCGACGGTCGGTATTGAGCGAAGAAAATGATAAGAGGCCGAACGCGGATACGAGACACACACAAGTGCAGGCCGTGCGGACGACACACACACGCGCAAGACCAAAATAGCATCAGATAGCGCAAACACCAACACACGCCCACACTCGTCAGTGAACTGTAATAAAAACATGCGTACATAGACAACTGAGCTATGAATAAGACAGAAATTGAAATGGAATCACGATCGCGCGAGCTGTTTGCGTAGCCGAGTTAACTGGTCCCGATTCCCCGATAGTAGCCGCGGGCGCTCTAGAGAAAGCCCGGGCGGGCCTCGAGGATTTGCATATTGCGAAAAAACTAGGCCTAGTTCTCGCAACAATACGCCAGTCCGCGGACCTCTCGGGCCGGGCCAGGACCGGTTCCGTCTAGTTCCAATTATAGGACCGTGCATCGGAAGAATGTGGATCGATGACGACGGAACGGCGAAGGATTGCGGACTCACCTAAATTGATGACATACATGGCCTGGGAGCGCTCGAGCCGGCGGGCGTGCTCCACGGCCGGGTAAAGTCCTCCGGAATCCACTTTAGACACTTTGTTGAACTAGAACACAAACAGGATCCACTGCGTGTGACGCGGGCATGTCATGCGGCACTGCACTGCGCGAGCGCGCGTTCGGCTCGCCGGTCGGACACTGACTGACGGCCGCCCCCTGCGCGCGCGCCGCCGTTCACTATACTGTGATTGAGCCCGACGAGTAGCGTATCCGTTTGTTTGTTTATTGACAACGGAAAATCTGCACTCCAAACACAAATAAACTGACGTTAGGGCTACTTTACACTAAGATGCTTTAGTAGGTGCCATGTGCCTGAGGTGCCCATTATTATCCCACAGAAGAGATGTGGAAAATCGTGTGAATTCCAGGAGAAAATTTCAGAAAATGGACATTTGGTTCTGCAGCAGACACTTAGGTTGCAATCAACGTTCTACTGTGAAGTACCAAGGTGAAGCCTTTAGTATATTTTTGAAGGCGAGCTATTAATCTAAAGGGAAATAATCATATAATTGCGTAATATGGACTCCTATAATTTATTGTTTTCCGTTGTCTCAAAGGGGCACTGTCGCTCGCCGAATAATTTGTCACTTGTTCGGCTCTGACGCAAGTTGCAACTGAGCGGATTACGTGGCGTGACTGACACCTGAGATCACGACATTGCCCCTCCAAATAATAAAGCGATTCATATTTCATCTGAATGCAGACAGATTATTACAGTATTAGTTTACCAATGTAAGATCTTATCGCAAGTAAACATGTTATATTTACATTTATATCCACTCAAAATCTTAATATATGCACATCCAAAACATAATATAAAACAGATTTATAACGCGGTGATTGTTTTGATAGTGACACATTACGAAACTTAAAAGCGTTTGGGAAGGTGACGAAAGGTAAAAAAACAAAGCCGACCGTGACCGAAATACTGTAACAGACAGCGCTCAATTAGCCCTAAACCCTGCAGCTGGTCAACTAATTAGGGATTCACATTTTCCAGAATTTGACAAAGGACTGTCGGCAACATCTAAAGGTGTGTATTTAAATTCTGGGTGTCATCACCTGATGTGATGACGCGGGAACACTTGGCCAAAGCTCCAACCTGCTGCCGCATTCTCGGAAAACAAAACCGCAGTAATGAGCGTAGTGGCCATTTAATGTAAACGATTTGAGGTCAGGGGGTCAACGACATGAGAAATTAATAACGTCACAATTACAAAATCGTGCATATTCTACTGATATAAATATATTGTCAATATAAGACGTAGTAAAAAGGTATACGTGACAGTAACCACGATCGAGACAAGTTGGAAACGCTGGAATACGAATAAGGTTACCTGTTGCAGGAAAACATGATCAAATATTAAGGTATCAGGCGATCCGAGCGGCAAAAAGTGTGCCGAGCGCCGCACGTGTATGTGAGGCGGTGAGGCCTCGCGGCTCTTGCACGAGAATTTTGCACGTTTAAATAATAGCTGAGGGCGATGACCTCTTGAGGTAGCTTTAAGTTGGCCAAGCACGAGTGATTCAACATGGTAAAAAGACAGATACTGATGAACGTGAGCTCTTCTATTCAGGAAGTATCAGTCCTTAATGACGTAATCCGGAAAACGTCCTCCTGGGAATACACCAATTCCCATTTATGCGCTAAAAGAAGGGAGGGAGGTATAAGCAATTGTTGTAGACGTTTCTAGTAGTGCCGCTAAATTAGACAACCGGATCTAGATATAAATCTAAAAGACAAGGCCTTTAGGGGCAAGCTTGTAATGTGACGTGGATTCTCGTGACGACTTTTGCAACACATAAACAAAACTAGCTCGCCTGACCAGTCCACATAACATCACGCGATATTTTATATTCAATAAATTATACCTCTCTAGGCTCTCTGAACATTCTCGTCCCTATGGAATGACGAAAAAACTTGACGTAATTGCAAATGATAAATATCCTAACGCAACTTAATCGTCGTAGCGTACGGTTCTGTATGTATTTGCATAAATTTATTGTGTTTGCCAATTTGTACCGAGCATAATCATTGAATTATTTTTTAGTCATTGTAGTTACTTGTTTATCTGTGTTTGCCAATTTGTACCGACCACAATAATTGAATTATTTTTTAGTCATTGTAGTTACATGTTTATCTGAAAAAGTTAGGTTTGCATTGTTCAATTTTTAAGTTGAGCAATGGATTATTGTTCGGGCAATCGGGATGATTTCAGGATGGAGGAGGATGTCTGATTTCAGGAAATTTTGATTCGTTTATACTAATCCTTTTTTCATATTCTTAACGAAGATATCTAAATAAAAGTGTAAGCAGAGTATTAAATGTCGTAGTTGAATCACAGGTTCATTTTTAACTGTTACGCGTAACCGCGTGTGTCAGCCGACCTCGGCGCGACTTGCCAAAACGGCGGGTCACTTCGTTCCGGTCTAGTCATATCTATCTCCAGATTTTGTATCAAAACACTCGATTCAGGGTTATATTTACAACTTGTTGGCTGTAACTTTTCGCGAGGGAACGTGACTCAGCGGGTAGTGGCCGGATTAATATTTGATTGTGGAAAGTTTTGATGTAACTTCGATAAATGCTGCCGGTTCTCACATGAATAACACATTTTAGTCGATATTTGCTGCTAATTGTTAGTTTAAGGCCAAAGTGTTTATCACGGCTAAGGTTGAATCGCTGGAAGCAAATCGACACAGTACTTAAATCAACATGTTCGCTGGTCTTGGTTTAATTATGGAGTTAGGCATGTATTTCATCGTATGGTAGGTAGCGCGGAGATCGATGGTACACTATTTTGGTCGCTCTATATTAGAATTACGATGTAATTAAAACCGAAATAGATCACCAGCGCCCACGGAACTGTCGAAAAGATTTACACTAAAAGTGATAAACAGATTTTGTGTAGAGATTTATTACATTGTTTTTATTGCAGATATTATTCATTGTAGTTGGTACAGTACATACCCTACCTAGAAGCTACGAAGCTAGATGTTCCGGGTTCCGGCGAGGGCATTTGTTTACCACAAATATTTTAAACCTTAATTGAGCTTACCGTGAGATTAGGTCGATAGATGTGTTGTAAGATTTTTTCAAATAATTCAGATTTCATCATATATAATCTTCCTCTCTTTTTTTAAAATACATCAAAACATATTGGTGTATTTAGAGTTATAGGTAAATTTCAGAGAATGGCGGGAGATTGGCCGAGACGGGAATAATGTGGAAAAAAGCCCAGCCTTTGGTCAGCAATGAGTCTGTATAAGCTCGTAAATAAATAAATAATAGATTTCAAGAATATCCTGGACTGAGTTTCGCACCAACATTTCTATTCTTTAGGAGTTAAACTTTGAGCAGCGCTTTTCGTCTGTGACCTGTCGTCCAGAATTCTCTCTTTCTTCGGACATAATTATAGGAAGACGCGGAGAGCTTTCCATCGGGCGGCTGGTAGTTCAAGGCAGGGATGAGGGCAACATAGCACGCGGTCGGTCCCCCATGAGGTGGACCGACCGGCGATCTAATCAAATCTTTTAGAAACCAGTCCGAGCACGAGAATACTAGACGCGCAGCCCTGAGAGAAGATTGGCGCCGGGTGGTGAAGCCCGCCACACAAGATACGACGGCCACGACCACTTTGCTAAGAGTATAACGACAAAGAAGAAGAAGAAGAATAGATTTCGACCAGTTATCGGTCTTAATAATCAGATTACGGCGTGTGTTGCGATAGCTGTGCATATTAGACGGACATTTGAAATATTTGCAGAATTGTGGCACATTGAAATGAACTCCCAAAATTTTATGCTGAAAATTACGAATGAAATGAAATAAAACTTCTGAAAGTTGCGCATTTCCAGTGCTCTCGACTCGATATTTATGTAACAGTTGCTGCGCAGTTCCTTAAATAGTACAATTCGGCGTGAATCATATGGTTTTGCTAAGATAACACGTGCTGCCGACGTGGGCAAGAATAACCGGTCTGGCGTCCTACCGCAAACTTCGAGGTTCGTCAATTTCGAGGATTTGTTTCTGTCAGTCCAACGCAGGCTTCATTAGAGTGACAGAGACAAATCCTCGAAATTTGTAGATTTCGAAGTTCTCTGTGGGGCCTTTTGCGCAATTCGAGTTTTCGCAACATTTGAAGGTTCTTTATGTGTGTAATTGTGGATGGCGGCGCGCCAGCATCCCCTGCGAAGTGCGGAGTCGTAATTATTATTCATGATATACTTACTTGAGTCATACTGACGTGGTGGGTAAACAATAGTTTCGTTGGTTGCCGTAACGAAAGGATTGCAATTTTGTTTGTTGCGGTTTATTTTGCTTACGGGCTTTCTTGAGCTTTTTGAAGTTTTGATATGTATAAACTTTGAACTTTGGTTTGTGGGTCTTTTAATTTTTATACAAATACAGGACGCAGAATCAGTCATTGTGGCAATCTTCGGAGGAGGCAGCAGTGTAAATCTTTCGGATGGTATGACGATGATAAGCTTTGTAGACCTAGAAGAACATACCTGAAACAAACAAAGGAATACATAAGTAAGTTGTTTGAATCACAGTACCAACAAGATATAAGAATGTTATAATATAAAATATTACAATGATTTTGTATGTCCTTTTGTCTAATTGCTTTAATCTCAAACTAAACAATACATTATACACATACCTACCTACTCTTACTGTAAGTACTACACTACCAGCATCCAGGTTACATGTCGTTACGATTATTTGGAGGAATAAATCATGGGACACAAATCGACTTAGGTACCCGGTAGGCCCAATTAGGGATTTTGTTCTGGGTACTAAGTGACGATTATATCGTCGGGGATAGTGCAATACCGCGTAACTACCAAAGCAGATAGAGTTCAAATATCAAACAATTGACACTCAAATGTACCCTGATAGAATTTGTTACTTACGCGGTATTGCACTATCCCAGACGATATGCAAGGTGTAATATGTAATGTAATTGTAGTACCTGGCACCTAGTAGGTACCTACCTAAGCGATATCTATACACGGTGCCTCGCGAGGAACCCACATAATTTTAATGCTGAATTCCTGAGCATATTTAGAGTATTTAATGTTATATAGCAACACTCATACCTCACAGAAACACAAACCTACCTGTAACAAATAACACACTTAACTCATCTCTCAACTGTTTGCTCCAAGTTTCACTCTTTATCACCATGACAGCAGTGACCTCTTTGTATAATAAAAGATTACCTACATGGTACTACTACAAGGATGGCACTACCTGACATTTTGGATGATGTTGAACAGTCAATCTCTATCGATTGTCACTTGCTAAATGATTTAAATCAGTGCAAACATTTTTTGTCCCCTCAGCACAATTTCAAATTGCTCACTTTAAACATAAGAAGCCTGCAACGTAACTTTGGGTCTTTCGCAGTATACCTTAAATGCATGGATGTTGAGTTTGATGCCATAATTTTAACAGAATGTTGGTTAAGTGATGGCTGTATTATCGATCAATTGCCAGGCTACAAGTCATTCCATACAACAAAAGTCATAAATAAGAGTGGTGGCGTTGTAATTTACGTTAAGGACTTTTATATTGCATCGTCCGCCGAACCAGTTTTCGATGATGCAAACTGTCTCTCTGTTAACATATCTGACCAAGTAATATTATTAGGGATTTATCGCTCTCCGTCGTTCAATAATATTGACCGTTTTCTTAACTCACTTGACAGTACCCTAGACAAACTCAAATCAAACCTTAACATAGTGGTAGCTGGAGATCTAAACATTGACCTCCTGAACAAGTCTGACCACAGTCAAGCTGAATATACTTGTCTCATGTCTTCCTATGGACTTCTACCTGCAATTACAAAACCAACTAGAAAGGAAACTTGTATTGACCATATTTACATAAAGTGTAATAATGAATCAGTGGGAGCAATTTGTCCATGTTCGGTAACAGATCACGATATAGCCATGGTTGGAATTTGCTCCCTAAATAAGAAGGGGACTACGTTAAAACATAACCGTCTCGTAGTAAAGACGAGCTATGAGGGAGTGGCGAGAGAACTCAAGTCAACAGACTGGACAATTGTCACTGACGCTCATGACGTGAATGAGGCAGCTGCTAATTTTGATTTGCTAATCTCGAATGCAGTCAAAAACAACACAAAGTTAGTTAAGGTTAGTCGATCAAAGTTTAACATCAAACCTTGGATCACCCCAGGATTGATGCGCTGTATGAAACATAGAGATAGGTTACACTCACAAGCCAAGGCAGCTCCACATAATGCGATCCTGCGCCTAACATACACAAGGTACCGAAACTTTTTTGATAACCTGTTATTTAGATTAAAGAATGATTACCAAAGTAAAGAACTAGCCAAGAACAAGGACAATCCTCAAAAGTTATGGAGATCCATTAAAACGATATGCCAGGCAGCTAAGTGTAGGACGGATGCCGAAGGTCTTATTAATAAAAAAGGGAAATCTAAACTGGAGTGCCTGAATGACTGTAACAAGTATTTTGCTGGTAAGGGTGAGCAACTTGCAGACGCTATCTTAAACAATTTATCTGTAACACAAGAGTCCTTGGCAGCCAAATTTAAACCCACACGAACGACTGTTGACTCCTTCTATATGCATCCTACTGATGTGCATGAAATTGACAGGATAATTTCTCAATTAAAACGTGACAGCGCACCAGGCCCCGACAATGTAGTACCGTTGGTAATTAAAGAAACAAAAGAAGTCATTCTTGAGCCTCTTACCTTCATTTGCAACCTAAGTCTGCAATCTGGCTGTTTTCCGGAATGTTGGAAGATTGCAAATGTATGCCCTATTTATAAGAGTGGCATCAAGGACAGCCCCGGTAATTTCAGACCAATTTCGCTACTTAGTGTTTTTTCAAAAATACTTGAGAAGCTTGTAAATGCAAGGTTATCGAAATTCATTAACAAGCACCACTTGATTTCGAATCGTCAATTCGGTTTTAGATCGGGGAAGTCAACGGAGGATGCAGCTATACATCTGACTAACTTGATCAGTGGTCACCTTGATGGCGGGGACAGGTGCATTGGTATATTCTTAGATCTAGCTAAAGCCTTTGACACCGTCTCAGTGGATATACTATTACAAAAATTGCAACACATGGGTGTGAGAGGTGCAGCTCATGACTGGTTCGCTAGTTATCTGTCCAACCGTCGTCAAAAGATTAAAATTGATCAGTGTGTTAGCGAAGAACTTCCTGTACATTTTGGTGTCCCACAAGGAAGTGTCCTTGGTCCCACTTTATTCATTTTATATATTAATGATATTTTTGATTTAGCCTTCGTAAACACAGAATTTGTGTGTTATGCGGATGATACCGTAATTCTGGTCCATGACAAAACGTGGGATGACACCTTTTTCCGAGCGGAATATGCGGTTACTAGGGTTGCTTCCTGGCTGAATGTCAACTTACTCACGCTTAACGTTGATAAGACAAACTATGTTGCTTTTTCTAAGACCATGCATTCTTCTCCACCAATGGACCGAATTATAAAATTTCACACGTGTGGTATAACACCCCCTCTTCATGGATTAGGCCATTCCTGCGCTTGTGAAGTGATTGCAAGATGCGAGTATGTAAAGTATCTGGGTATTCTATTTGATCAGAATCTCACCTTTAAGCAACACACTACGATGCTCTCCGCAAGAGTAAGGAAACTAATTTATGTCATGAAAAAGCTTAGGGATTGTTCCACTCGTGATGTTCTACGCCTTGTGTATCATGCATTATGCCAGTCTGTGATGCAGTATGGGATCGCTGTCTGGGGTGGCACAGCGAAAAGTCATCTAATCACACTTGAGCGCGCCCAGAGAGCAGTTATTAAGGTCATGCTCAATAAGCGCTTTCGATTTTCTACGAATGAGCTGTATTCAGAGGCTAAGTTATTGAGGGTGAGACAGCTTTTTATTGTAAAAGCAGTCACTCGTACACACCGGTCCATATTGCGTTCTGCTATGTATGAGGATTTAGTACAAAAAAGAACATTTAAGGCTCCTTTACCATCTATTAGATCTGCACTAGCCAGGAGGTCTCCAGTATTTGCACACGCCTACACCTACAACAGTATTTGCAAGGTCTTCGATATCAAAGATCTAACAGCTTCAAATTTGAAAAATAAGATAACGAAATGGCTTTACACTCTATCGTATGCTGATACTGAAAATTTGGTTACCCAGGCTTGATAAAGGTACAATAAATAAAGTATATCCTCCCCCCCCCTCTTCTTTCATCTACATATACACACACATACACACACACACACATACACGACACACATATACACACCTGTATACGAACAAAATTAGTAATTAGATTATGTAATTAGATTCAATTCGATTATTTTGATGAGATCATAGTTAGTATTATTCAATTAAGTTAGTATTATTTTCATTAAACGCTAAGATTCTGCTTTTTTAAATTTCAAATTGCAAATGTCAATCGCTCTCGCAGATTTCCAAGATACAGGCTCAGCCTAGTTTGGAGTCTGATAGAACTGTATTATTATTATTTATAACTGGCATTGAAAATAAACGTTTATTATTATTATTATTATTATATAAAATTTCCTGGATTCGGCTTGGTTCCAAAGATAATTGACCTTTTTTCGGAAAAAGTTTTTCGACGTAACTCGTCATAAAACTTCTTTTTGATTACAATGCTGCCACAATGTGTTCTAATATTACCACACCTTTTGCCTGACAATCAAAAAATAAGAATAGACTTGACGAAAAAACCTGTCCCTAAAAAAAACATTTAAAAAATTAGTTTTAACAAATTGTTGTTATGATAAAAAGTATTGGAAATGTTAAAAAGTATTCAAAAAGTCTAAAAAAAATCGAAAAAAAATAAATTTTTTTTTGTGGAATTTGACATTTGGTCTCATAATATTTTTTGTTTATTTTGATGTCTAGAATGCTTAGTTAAAATTATGTAGTTTCCTCGCGAGGCACCGTGTATTTTCCAAACTCTTCTGAAACTTCAAAAACCTATTCTGAGTCTCACAACCTCACATGCTAAAGGAATTCACTTATTTTTGGATACCTTGTATGATGAGTAGATACATAATAGATCATCATCAGCCTATTTCAGTCCACTGCTAAACTTAAGCCTCTCCGTATGGACGCATTTGGAGGTCAATATTGGCCCATAATCGCCACGCCTGGGCAAGTGGGTTGGCAATAGCAGTGGTGTGTCCATTATGATGACGCTGTTGGACGTCATCAATTTTCAATAAATGTATGGTCAGTGACACTTCAACCCCTTAGTTGACTCTTACGACACCCACGGGAAGAGTTGGGATAGTGACAAATATATTGTTATTGCCGTCACCATTTATAACATATACACTCGCGGTCAATGAATACGGGTCAGGTGGATTTTTTCATAAAAATAACGGGAAACATGTTGATTACAAATATTAAAAATAAATATTTATAATACAATTGGAACCGTTTTTAACATCAGATTGTATTGGAATTTCCCTGAAGTTTTCACCCGATCCGAAATACACGGAACTACGAGTATAGCAACTCGTGATTAAAAAACTCGATTTACCATACATTTTAGGTGGTTTTCTTAAACGGTCTACATTTTTGTCTATACAAACCTACCTCCCCACTATTTTGATTTTTTTTTGGGTTTATTTAAATATTTAGGGGAATTCCAATACAACCTGATAAAAAAATTGATTTTACATACACTATAAATATTAAATACATATACAGCATGTTTTTCTTCATATGCTTTAACTCTTATGGGAAGCTTATTTAGGTCAAATATAATTAATTTCTCTAAGAAACTAGTGTTTTAACTCTTACCGTTATTGAGTTATTAAAAAAATAAGTTTAATCACTGAACATGTGTAATGTAATGTGTATTGCAACCTTTATTACATTCTAATGTTACTTATTTTGACATGTGCCGTCAGTCACCTGAGATTAACTTTTATTTTATTCTTAAGGTTTTCTCACACACGTATATATAGTTTAGTTTAAGTTAGGTAGACTTGCGAAAGAATGTGCCGTGCTGCATTGACAAATATTTTAAAGTCACATGCCGTAACATCATGTGACTGTATAATGGATAATGGCACACTTGCTACAGCTGTTACTACGGCTGCCGACTGTCCCGCTATATGCGGGACGTCCCGTTTCTGGGGCCCTAAAGTATGGGTCCCGCAAAGGGTTCGCGCGGGTGTTACCATCACAAATTATTCGGCTCCTCGAATCACTTGCGGTCAAAAAATACGAGTCACGACGTTACCATGACGTACTAATGCGATTCAGTTTAGGTTCAAGGAAAGGGACGGTGATATATGACTCGTATAGCCTTGTCCCTTTCTCTCGACCTAAACTGAACCGCATTTTGGGGTAACCATGACGTGCTAATGCGTTTCAGTTTAGGTTCCGGAAAGGGACAGAGATATACGACTCGTATAGCCTTGTACCTTTCTCTCGACCTAAACTGAACCGCATTTTGGGGTTACCATGACGTGCTAATGCGATTCAGTTTATGTTCAGGGAAAGGGACAGAGATATACGACTCGTATAGCCTTGTCCCTTTCTCTCGACCTAAACTGAATCGCATTAGTACGTCATGGTAACCCCCAGGTGTTTTTTTTATAGAAAATACTAAAAGCGGGCTGATTTCAAAGAGCTTTCAAATATGTACAGGATAGGTAGAAACCTTTTAACATCATGACCTGAAATAAACATTTGTAATTGGCGATGTAAGGTTTTTCGAAGGTATAAATATTATATATTTTTTTCTTCCTTATGTTATGTCCTATAAATTGTTGATAATCTTTTTTAAGGGACGGAGGTGACATTTGTGCAGTTTTATGGACTAATGAGCCTAATACGTTCGTCAACAATCAGTACAATGAAATAGAAAAAAAACTGGCAACGTCAATGACATTCATGTCTTTTATTTTTCTATTTCATTATACTTGTTGCGGACGAAAGCATTAGGCTCTGTTCATCCATAAAACTGCACAAATGTCATCTTACTCACTTAAAAAAACATTGTTAACAAATTATAGGGCATAAAAATAAAAGAACCTCAAGACGACGGCTATCTGGGAACAATATAATATTCATACCTTCAGGAAACTTTACATAGCCAATTTAAAATAAAAGTAATATCAATGGGATATACGTTAAAAATTAGTTGTTTTCGCTTTACATTCTAGTTTTTGTAAACAGTCAGCCGTAATAGCTGCAATCGATAGAGCCGGCGACGGGCACCCAAACATCGCTCCTTCGATTCCAGTTCAAGTTCATGGCTCCACGCAATATTAGTTGTAAATAACACGCTACTGAACGCCCGCGAATCACGATCGAATTGCTTCCTTGTCACACTTACGTTCAAATTTACAAGTGGAAGAGAGGCAGCATGTTGTTCAATCTTTGATCAATTGCAGAGCATTTCCCTATACAGAGGGCCTACTGCGAACTACGATTGACGTCTTGCCTCCCTGTCACATTTACCTACGAATTTATAAGTGGGAGAGAGATAACACGTCATTCGTTTAGGCTCTAAGTACCCACAAGTTTTTGTATTATGTACAAACAAATACATAAATATGATCTTAGTTCATTCTTGCATAAATCGACATAGCCCCATGATGAGCTCGGGCTTTGTCTCGAATAAAGGTTTTCTGCTTTTATTTGTTTAGAAATATATAATAGATATACCAATTACGGCGACTTCCGGACAAAGACAATGACAGCCGTTTATCAATCATCGTATTAATTTACTGAAATGATTTGCTTTGATATGTTACGTTAAAAACAAACCCCGTATTAATAAACTTAAATATTACCTGTCTCCTAACATAAGAAGCCGCTAAGTATTGTTTGTCTCTTTCGCTTTTAGAGACATTGATATGACCGAAAGATAAGGTATTTTTTAAGTTACTGACCAAATAGACGGTTAATTTTGAGTCATTTTGATGATTTTTTACTATGGGCACAACATCGAAATCGCAAAAAAATCTACTGTTTCATACAAACTCTCATCCCCTGCAATAAACCCGTTCCAATCAAAAAAAATTTTTTTGGCAAAACCTTGTTTGAAAGAAACATCAACCGGAGACTGTCGTAAAAGCAAATACATTGTCATATTGTAATGTATATAAGTTTAGTGACGGCGACAAACAACGTAAAAACGCTCCTTGCCTTGACTCGAGTTCAAGTTCGCGCTACGCATTATGGTAAACTAGTGCTCGACATGCTAATGTCTGACAGTCCACAGTATGTTCTCAACAACTGTGTATCTGTATAGCCCCTAAGCTTAGGGCTTAGGGGCAAAATGTTGATCCACACAACACTCACATATTTGTAATGGCGCGCATCGCCGCAGCGCACTTACAGAACAGGTGTGATGGTACTTTTCATCATTTACTATTATTTATATTAAACGGCATAATTGAGCCCTAATATTTGTTACTGTGATTAGATATGAAATGATAAATAAATGAATGGCGAATGCTATTCAGTAGCATTGTTGTGGTAGCGAAGAGTTGCGTGCGGGCCGCGAACTTGAACCGATTTAACCCGAGTCAAGGAGCATTGCTTGTTCGGTCAGTATCGATTACAAAACTGATCGGCGAGTCGATGATTCAGCAGGGTTTACTGTATCTGATACATGTATGGAAACGGCAATTTCATAGGTAAAAGACCTAATAGACAGAAGGTCTTTGATCAAATTTCCTTTAAATTTTCAAGGAACCGATTGAACTTGATACCCATAATTTGTAAATTACACTTGTATGTGTACTTTGTAATCAAGATTACAATGTAATCGAAAGGAGTAATCGGATGAGTTTTCGCCCAACTTTGCCCATATGGCAACATATTTTTCCTTGAGGTTTTTAAGTGTCTTATTTTTATAAGATTCATATCAATAACCAGTATTCTAAGTTACTATATCTAAGATGCGCCTCACTAATTAAGTATGATTTGAGTGGTTTTTATTATGAGTCCAGTGTCCAGTATCCATTTGTATTAGAGTCAAATTCAATCAGAGTCAAATTTGCTCTATCATACCAAATTGGGCCCTAATATTGATACTGTGGTAAGATATGAAGTGGTAAATAAATCAATGTCCTCGGAGGAAGGCGAAGGTGCTATTCAGAAGCATTGTCGTGGTTGCGAAGAGTTGCGTGCAGGCCGCGAACTTGAACCGGCGGAATCAGAGTCAAGGAGCTATGCTTGTTCGGTCAGTATCGATTAAAAAATCGTCGGCGAGTCGATAATTTAGCAGGCTTTACTGTGTCAGTAGAGGCCTAGCCAACATGTCATTCTGAAAATCGTATACGATAAGCGATAAGTAATCATCATCATCATTTCAGCCGTAGGACGTCCACTGCTGGACATAGGCCTCCTCAATACAAATACAAATAATTTATTCGTGGCAAATATGACAAGCATGACAGGACAAGACAAAACAGACAGATTCAGCACTTAATATTATACCACGAAAAGGACTCGACTCAGCATAATGTCGACCCGAAAGCCAACGCTGATCTTCCGGCGATAGACTTCCACTTTGGCCGGATGTATGCGAGTGATGCGACCTGCATCCGCCGAGTCCCCGCAACTCTAACCTGGTCGTCTGACCACCTTGCGGGTGGACCTCCCACACTGCGTTTGTCAGTACGTAGTCTCCACTCGAGTACCTTTTTGCCCCAACGGCCATCGGTTCTTCGAGAAATGTGCCTTGCCCATTGCCACTTTAGCTTGCTTACCCGATATGCTACGTCGGTAACCATCGTTCGCTTACGGATCTCCTCATTCCTGATCCGGTCTCGTAGACTGATTCCGAGCATAATAGCTCTTTCCATAGCTCGCTGAGTGACTCTGAGCTTCTTTAAAAGGCCCACAGTTAAGGCGATAAGTAATAAATGTATGAGAATGATAGATTCGTAAGAAAAGTCACGTGGTTACATACGTTATTATGGTCACGTGACTTATCGCTAATCGTATACGATTGCAGAATGGCGTCTTGGCCAGGCTTGCAAATACCTGGATGCTTATCGTATATATTAACTGTCTTTGTCGCACTCATAACAAAGAGTGACAGAGAGGAAGAACTACGATACGCTACTAAGCGTTAGCGATTGGCAACTTGGCTAAGCATCGTGTCCTGTAGGGCTTGCAATATCGGACCATTTTCAGTTCCGGAACTGATTTCCGATATTATACTTCAATTCCGGAATTCCGGAACCAGTTCCGGAACTAACGAAAATTTTGTAAAACTTGGTATTATTTAAGTAAAACGTAAAATTTCAATACGATTTGTACACAAGATGCTCATGAAGAAAGAGAAAAATTTTAACAGCATATTCCTGAGGCTAAAAGAAGCAAGATTTTTTGTGTATTTCGAATGCTGCACTACTTAAAAAAGTATTCTATTAAATTAATGAAACTATCGCAAAAATGCATTTAAATATATTAGGTAATAAAAATAAAGATTGTTTGTCCTTTTGATGTTTGTCAATTAATTGAGACTTTTGTGTTGTTGGTCTTGACTAAGGCAACACAGAGACAAAATCGTTACCTAAAATGCGTAACTATCTAAAACGGTAATACAAGACATTTTCTCTTAAATAGACGGCATCCGGTAAACTTTATACGACATTTGTAACTTCAAATCTGATCATAAATCCGCTGTTAATTTTTTCCCTTTCCTCATGGGCACATTGTATTGTTCATCAATAAATAAAGGTTACGTTCTTATACCAAATACTTAGTACTTATAGGTATGGTAATTTGAATCAGAAACATTAGTTACATACACTGTGTTTTATTGATTTCCGTTAAATTGGACAGGTTACTTGGGACATTAATAGAAGTTGCCTGGTATATCGGCTTTTGTTTTCATAGATAATAATTGAAATGGCAAGTGTGAGAAAATCTTAAGAATAAGATCTCAGGTGACTGACGGCACACGTCAAAATAAGTAACATTAGGATGTAATAAAGTTTGCACTACACTTGTTCATTAATTTAACTTATTTTTTTAATAACTCTATAACAGTAAGAGTTAAGATACTAGTTTCTTAGAGAATTTGATCATTTTTGACCTAAATAAGCTTCCCTTTAATTTAAAGGAAATCAATAAAAACACGGTGTAAACACCGTGGTCTCTTAAAACCCGAAAGATCTTAACCACGCATATTTGATGTAAAAACAAACAAAAAATATTATATGAGTTTTGTCATTTTTGACGAAATAAAAAAAAATCATATTTATTTTTTACTATTATTGAATGTATTTTAACATAAAAAGAATATGTTATAAAACTAGCACTTAAAATGAGTATTAACGTTTTTTTTACAAAAACCGCATTTTTTAAAGGTTTTATTTCTCACTTTTTGACATCTATTAATGCGGTTAGTGAGACTATATTCTGTAATGGCACTTTCGTACTGAGTAACAACAATTTTTTTTCAAATGGTAATAACTCTGTAACTAGGTTAGGTATATCCAGAAAAGTTTGTATGACATTATAGTTTCTAAATGAGGTCAGGAATACACTGTTAAAATAACTTTAATTACAAATACCAATGTTTTACTTTACTGGAATGCTACTTGATATTAGACCAAGTGGAGACTTAAGTCAAAGGTTACGATACTTACGATTCTTCGACATATGTAAATAGCGTATAATTATCGAAGGGCTAAAAGAAAATTAACGTTAAATAATTGCAACCCAATTGATAATTGAAATCTGGTACAGGATCGTTGCTTACCTTGGCCAGTTTTCGTGGTTTAGTATTTAGTAAACACAGTTTATTTTACAAATAAGAAAACATAATACAATTTGTGGCAAACTACTTATCGATATATCTCGTGGTGGCTTTGTATTATGTACCTAATTATCATAATCGTGTTGATATTTTATGTTTTTCCATATAATAAAAACACTTTTTTTTCAATTCCGGAATTCCGATATTAGCTGCGTCAGTTCCGGAACTGTAAAAACAGCAAAATCGGTCCGAAATTCCGATATTTCGAAATTCCGGAATTTCGGAATGCAAGCACTAGTGTCCTGTATGGAAACTGTTGGCCCGGGTTAGTAAATACGAGTAGACAGAAGTTCTTTGATGAAATTTCCTTTGGATTTTGACTTGATTTTGTAAAATACTATAACATGACCACTTTATTATTTAGCGTAATCTGCCTAGATTACCATTTAAAAACGATTTTTTTTAAATAATGATCTTCAACCCATCATATCATTGCGTTTAAATGTAAATACTTTAAAAGATGGTTACACTACAAAATCGAACACATCATACATACATAGGTACATCATCAGCCTATGATAGTCCACTGCTGGACGTAGGCCTCTCCTATTAACTATGCGTATATACGCATTAGGAGGTAAATGCCCATAATCGCCATGCTGGGCAAGCGGATTGGCGATCGCAGTAATGTGTCCAATATGATGACGCTGCTGCCCATCATCAATCTTTTATCAAATAATGGTCAGTGACACTTCAATCCCTTTGTCGACTCTAACGACACCCGCAGGAGGAGTTGGGGTGGTGACAAATGTATTCTTACTGCCGTCACAACATAAATCGAACACAAACCCAGAAAATTGAGTTGAAGTAGGCACATAAAATAATACGGAAGCATACTTACGCTTTGTTAAGCGGTAACAGTTTTCTCTATCAATTTCGACGAACCTCTTGGTAGTCTATTTCTAAACAGCGGACAGATCAATGATCGATCGAACTAGTCCGCCTGCGCCTGGGCACCAGCTGTTATTTCTGTTTCCGGATTCGAGGCGCCACAGAAAACTCAATTTACAGAGTAACACGCCACACAACTGTGGCGTGAAATTCGGCGGATGTATGAAACGGTAGCTCTGTTAGTTCAGTGATCTGATGAGTCATAATTCCGGGCAACCCCGGGGTACCAGACTGTGCCCAGTGCGTCAATGCAGACTAAATATATGATCAGCTTACTCATTCGGTCACTGTCGCCAATAAACTTGCTTTAATCCTTGATTTTGTAACTGAGCTGAAAGCTTGTTCAGTTGTTTCTGTCGGAAAATTCTTTTGGAAAACGTCGACGAGACACAGGCGGAGTGACTCAGGAGTGAGGCAATCAAATCTAAAATCAGATATCTTGGACAGTTTTCAGTAAGGAACCGATGGAACTTGATACCCATAGTCAGAGTTTTCAAAAAGTAATCTAATTATGATTATACTTCTGTAAATTACATTTGTATGTGTACAGGTTATAACGTAATCGAAAGGAGTAATTGAATTACTTTTTGCCCAACTTTACCCATAACATAACATAACATATATTATTTTTCCTGGGGTTTAAGTGTTTTATTTTTAACGAATTCTAAGTTACTACCTATGTACTATATCTAAGATTCGCCTCACTTAATTAGGTATGATTTGAGTGGTTTTTATTATGACTATCAATCTACTTGTATTACATTAAAGTCACTTAACTAAGGGCTTTTGATAATATTTACTTTATTATGTCATGCCAAATTACTAATGCTTCATGTTTTTGATTTGTATGTTATTTGATTTGTTAGATGAGTTTCCCAAACGCAGTTTTTCCTAGCAGTTAATTTTCTTTTCGCATTTTTTCCCGAAAGCGATTATCCTACTCACTTTTTTTCTCTATAGCTTATTTTTACGGTCGCTTTATTTCTGTTTCAGATATTTTTCTGTCTGAATTTTAACCTGTAGTTAAATTTTCCTCTGCAGCATATTTTACAGTAGCTTTGTTTCTGTTTCCGATATTTTTCTGTCTGAATTTTAACCTAGAGTTTAATTTTCCTTTGCAGCTTATTTTTACAATCGCTTTGCTTCTGTTTTCGGATATTTTCTGCCGTAATTTTAACCTGCAGTTAATTTATACTTTTTTTTATCCATAGTTATATTTTCCAATAGTTTTCTTTCGCTGTTCCGTTTATATGATTTTATTAATGTAAGGTACAGTCGGCTAATTTCAAAAATGTCTGATACGAAAATATCTCGGGGTATTCCAATATAATTTTTTAGGATTCCGTAGTCAACTGGGAACCTTTATAGTTTTGCCATGTCTGTCCGTCTGTCTGTATGTTGGAGGATAATCTTAGTAAACGGTAGTAATAGAATGCTGGAATTGCTGACACCAATATGTAAGCCACTGATGCCAACAAGGTGCGCAAATAAAAAAATAGAAAAAAATTGTACAGTAAAGCCTGGCAAGATAGTATTAAACCTTGGCCACCATGCGGATTTTCATTGGTACTAATTAATTTTACTGGCAATGTGTACTTTTTATCAGCATACGTCAAAATTCATAATATGTCAGCTTTATAAACAGAATTAAATATTTTAAAAATACTATCTATTTTGCCGAAAAAAATACTAAAAGAAGCTTTAAAAAGAAAACTGAATGCGGTAAATTACTCATAACCAAAAAAGGATGAGGGATTTCACAGCAATCCGGGGGGTAACAATGTTTTCCGAACAGTGTTTGGCAGCCGTGACACTTCAAAGACGTCTACCATGAACCACGAACGAAGTTTTGCGTCTCTATAGGCTTACGGACGTAATAACCAGTGCGACAGAGAGGTAAAATTTCGTTCGTGGTTCTGAATATGAGTAGACCTCATTATTGCCATATGAAAGCGGTATATAGCCACATGAATTCAGGGTTTAATACTAACTTGCTAGGCTTTACCTCCCGAACACCAAAAGTGGGGGATGATTTTTATTAACCCCATCGTGTGACATATCGTTGGATAGGTATTTGAAAAATTATGGGGGTTTTCTAAATTAATTTTATGACACAGGGTAAATTTTTGGAAATAATCGTGCCGGAAGTTAAAAAAAATGCGTCCCCCCCCTCTAACTTTTGAACCGTAAGTCCAAAATTATGAAATAAATCATGAATCGCTCCATCAGGATCCCCCATTTTTTTCAAAATATATTACTAACCGCTCTATGCGAAACACGCAAATGACAATGTCAATGTCTTGCCTACTCATTGTGAAGTATTAATTTTTTATGATATAGAAGTATAGAACTTTCAATATCCTATTCAATTTAAAGAGGTTTGCTTAACAAACATAACATCGAGATATTCTGCCATTACATACATTATATGAATAAGAATATTTCAAGCAAAAAAATATATATACTACAGAGCAATACAACGAATGTAAAAAAACCGGCCAAGAGCGTGTCGGACCACGCTCAGTGTTGGGTTCCGTAATTTTATTTACCATAACTCAAAAACTTAGCCGATCAAGGTCAAAATATTTTTTCTTGAAAGTATTTATACAGCTTTACTTTCATAATTTTTGGACTTACGGTTCAAAAGTTAGAGGCGGGGAGGGAACCCATTTTTTTAAACTTCCGGGGCAATTATTTCCGAAAATATTACAATCACCAGTGACTTACATATTCGTGCCAAATTACAGCTTTCTAGTACTAGCGCTTACTGAGATTATCCTATGACAGACAGACAGACAGACATGGCGAAACTATAAGGGTTCCTAGTTGACTACGGAACCCTAACAAAGTGTTTTTAAACAAATTTGAGCATGTAAAAAATTGGTTTAGGGAAATATTGCAAGCAGAAAATATACTACAGGGTAATAAAACGAATCTAAAAAAACGCTTTTGTAAACAAATTCGTGCGTGGAAAGAATTAGTGTAGGAAAATATACTACAGAGTAATAAAACGAATGTGAAAAATGCGTTTTTGAATAAATGCGATCATAAAAGTGGCTACCATGAAATAGTAAGACAGGGAAATTAAAAAAGTGGGAAAATTTGCGACTATGAACAACGGCGAAAAGAAAATTATCTGCAAGGAATAACTGCGTTTGGGAAACTCATCTAACAAATCTGTTATTTAAATAGTGGTATGCCCATTGATTTAAACTTTCACGATTATCACTCATATTTTAAGTAATTTAAAATTAAATAGTGGTATTTCTAATTTCAAAAGTAGCCAATACATCAAATTTAAACCTTTTCTTTAATATGCGTGAAACAGCTTATTTACACTAAACTAAAATAAACGTCTAAACATCGCCCGACCATGAATGCCCTTTTCTTTACTTAAAGGCAGCATTTTCACACAAAACTAATTGTACTTTAAAAGGCAAATCATTCGGCAATTCACCCAAACACTGAGGTAACCCATAAATTTACCCGGTGACTAGGCCTAACGGCTCGGCCACGGACACGAGCGAATTGCGGTGCGGCAAGCGTATTCTCTGTTCATTGCGCGGTCGCCACGCGCTACATGCGCTGGTTAGTTGGAAAAACACGCAATGATTAGGAAGAACGCTTGCCGCGCTGCAATTCGCGCGTGTTCGTGGCTAAGTCGTTACGGCCCGGCCACGACATTGGTCTAAAGGTGCGTTCAGACCAAAAGAGCATTCGCTGTTCTAACCTCCCATTCTACGAAATTCGAACGTTACACAAAACGTGATTGGTTGATTTCGTAGAGCGGGGGATAGAACAGCGAATGCTTTTTTGGTCTGAACGCACCTTAAGGCGACCAGCGGCGAGCAAATCCATGAGTTGGAGCGTTACGGATACGTTTTCCGCTAAGCCGGTCGCCTTAGACCGATGTCGTGGCCGCGGCGTAATGATATTCCAAGCCCACCCTTTCACCTTTCCCCAATTCACGCGATTCGCGACGGTGACCTTTGACGCATTCTGATATCATCTATTCGGCAAGCGCGACATTTTCCAAGTGTTTTTACGAATTTCTAAGAACTGGCTACACACCCACGGCAGTTGCGCTACTATGGGTTACCGCGGCAGAAATTTCTAGGGTCTCCGGAATTTGTTACAAGTCTATTTATTTTAATCTGCCCCGAAGTTTGTCGTTCATAATCTTGTTAGTCAAATTTAGTACATTTCTCATTTACCTACAGATTGAAATATTTTTTTCAGTACAAATGGTGCTTTTTTTACGCACTAGTGCGAAAAATGCTTCGTTTTTTGTCAGGTCGTTTTTGTGAGTTTTTTTTTACATGACGAAAGTAGATAACTGAGCTCTCAGCCTACTTGATGAAAAGAAGGAACTGGGGCCCATGGACATAGCGATTAGAAAATCGCCTATGCGTGCCTACCCTGAGGACTTCGATGGATTGCCTCTATCTATGCCAGTCATTACACCGGCTATCTTACCCCGAAACCGAAACACAACATTGCAAACACTGCTATTTAGCGGCAGGTTAACGGGTAAGACAGTGGTAGCTATCCGGGCGGACCCTGCAGCCCTGCACGAAGTTTTGGACCTGACGTAAAATGACACACGTCTCGCACTAGAGCCTAAAAAAGGCACCATCTAAACTTCGGAGGGCCATCTGCACTAAAAAAAACTCCCTTCGGTCGTGTTTTAAACACATCGCCATTCGTTTCGGATTTTCTGTTTTTCACACTATGCCGATTTGTCCAATGCTATGTCATCCTTTTTCAATTAAATTACATGACAATGTATGGTCAACAGACATCCAGATTACCATCAACATCCAATCCAAACCTGACATTTTCGTGTTTAACTTACAAGTGACTAACAAAGCCCTAGTAAGGTCAGCAAAGGTCGCCGGCCCACGCCTGTACGATAAGGATAAGGTAGGCGAAAGGTCGCGGCTCTCCCGACGTGTAATTGTTTTAAACTTGTTATTGGGGACTTGTTGGATTGTTGTCATTTTGATCTAGCAATAGACAGATTTAGGGGGTAGCGCCTACGCATAGGCAATAACACGTTCGCCTCCAGTACTGTTTCACTAAGCACTAACACTATGCCGATCGAAATTATCTGGTAGAACTCCTTTGCCATTAACACGCATGTGTGATTGAACAGATTGTACTCTTATGCCAGTGACACAGCACTCGTGTCAAAAACGTTAGTATTTCTATGGCACTGGCATAGGAGGAAGAACTTGATTTATGCTAGTGGCATAAGAATAAGGTTACTCTGATCACGTATGTGTGTCACTGGCATAGGAATCAGATTTTGTTGGTCACACACGCTGTGTCGCCGGCGTCGAACGTGTTAAGGGATGAAACGTTTATACTGTCATTGTTCAAGAGTTTAATATAATAGCTTTGGTTTAGTAAGCGTTTTATTTAATGACATTATCCAGTAGGCCTAGCACATCATTAGCACGACAATATCGCACAAGACTGCCCTCAACCAGGTTCATCTCAATGCACCCCTCGGCACGACGAGCGTCAGTACGCGCCGCGCTCGAGGCGCGAGGCGCGAGGCGTGAACGCGGGCTCAGTGCTTTATAATGGAGTCCTAGGCTCTCCGAAATATATCTCGCGTAGTGACTAAATACACGCGAGTTTAACCGTTTAATTATACTAACAACGAATGCTATTTAACCTTCGGCATACGAGGTGGGGTATAACAGACCTCAAATGTATGGAAACGTCATATACAGACATTTTTCACCTCGTATACGGAGGGTTAAAGGAAGTGATATATGTTTACATTGTTTCCGTTTTCTACTCGCGCATGGAGTAGATAAATTGGAAGTAGATCATATTAAATTGATTATTAGATATACGATTGGCGTAGATTTTTTGTAAATACAACATCAACAAACTAGGTTGGGGACGCCGGAGACGCTACAGCAAAACACCTATGTAAATATCGCTCGTCTGAACTGAAATGCGTCTCTACGAGTAGGTAGACAGCTTGTTGCAAATTGCAATTGAATAAATAGTTTAATAGTGTTTTATCATCATTCAGACTTCTTTTGAAACCGAACAATTTTTATAGGCTCAGTTTGAAAACCAGCGCTGAGCGTCCTGCGCAGCACATGCTGAGACTGAGACCTATGCCTCACAAAATATTTATTTTAGGTTTGAGTTTATACTTATTAGGTAATAAGCTTAGTTAAGTTAATTTATGTATAGTAATTTTTCTTTTTGTGGCAATAAACATTTTGAAGTTTGAACAATGGGATGGAGATTCTTAACCAAACCCCGAGTATGTTTTAATTATGAACTCAATATTTAAAATTATTTAACTTTGTAAGAAAAGTTGAGTGACAAATGTACTTTAAAATGAATAGTTAATTAACGTTTGACAATGACAGATAGCAGCCACTCGCAGTGTTTGACAACTAAGAAACACACGCTTTACATTGATCGTTTGAAGGAAATAATAGTACATTACATTGTGCATCAAGGGAGGTAAGTACGGAATTACTAACGAGTGTTAAAAGGCTTTTATGACTCGAGTTACTATTCCGCTTACCGACCGTGATGCATACAATGTTTTTCATCACACTTGCCAACCAAAAAATAAGTTTTAAGACATAATATTATTAAATGACGTACTGACATTTCTATTACTCCCTAGGGAATTTCACTTTTCTATTACTCCCGCTACGCGCGCAAGCAATGACACGCTTAGACAGCAAGTGTGATGAAAAATTAATTGTACAGTTAATTTAAATATTAGTCAACTGTTAATACTTGAAAACGATTTAGTTCAAAACATGTAGTTGGAAAATCATGCAATATCATCACATTATCAGCATGAGAAGTCATTGTCCAGCAGAGGACTGTAATAGTACAGTCTGCTAGACAAAGGCTTCTCATAACTTATGCGTATGGAACATGAACTCAATAATTAAGGCATTTTTTTTACTTTTCTTGTAACGTAGGTATTTTTTATATGATTTCAACTCAGAATCGTGAGCTCTTTCGATCCTATTAGAAGAAACATGTGGCCCCAAAATTTACATACATTTTTCGAACTTCCCATTTCATTACCGCCATACAAAATGTACGAAATAATGGTAACGGTTTGGTAAAAACCTTGGGACAATTTTCTTTTATCAGGAAATCAGGATCGAATTTATAAAGAGTTCGCGATTCTGAGTGGAAATCATTTAAAATAATACAAATCCAGAAAAATTGTGCATTTATGGCAACTTTGAAAAACATGGTCTGTTAGGGGGTAAATGCATAATCGCCACGTTAAAGCGAGCGGGATGGCGATCGCTGTAGAATCACAAACTATGGAGTGGGCTGTCGCTATCACCCGCGGCATTTCCGGACCGACTCATCAAGAAAAGAACTTCTTATCTGCCAGCAACGCACAGGTGTTGCAGGTGTACATGATAATCGTTGACTATCAATTGATTTGTCACCCCAATTGTCTCCTAATCCATAATAATCAGTCTCTTAAACGTTTGCCTTTCCGCGACCACGCTGCACTTCTATTTTCAATCGTTGTTCGCGGTAGGACTCCTAAAAACACAGATTCAAACACTATGTCGACGGCAAATGTAACATAATCACCAAATTAAAAATTAAAAAAAAACCGACTTTAGCCGATTTCACTTCATTTCTCCAAAATCCCTTCATCAGACCGGGACTTGGTGCGAAGGTGGCTTTGAAGATGGTTAGAAAAATAATTATTGAAATCTGCTGGCGTGATATTGAGTACGTCCATTTGTCGTGCACATAAAATTAATTTTTTTTTTTTAATTAAATTTTAATCTGTTTATTTCATAAAAAAACAAAAACATGATTAATACAGTACATTATGTCTTATATGGGTTTCTCATGGATGTCATTGTCAGAACTGGATAAAAATAAAATGAGACCAGTTGGTGAGCTTTTAAATAAAAAAAAAACATCAAAATCGGGTCATGTAATTGAGAACCTCTTTTTTTTGCGGTTGAAAAGGACCAAAACGCAAAGTTTGTAAAAATCACACGATAAATCCCGCAGGCTTTCAAATTCAGCGCTAAACTATTGTTTACCTTTCACCGCAGGAACCGTTGGCGTAAGCGGCATCCTGATGAAAGTTCAACCACAGATCACATCACAAAGCACTAGAGAATCCCCAAATTTCCTTAAACCAGTTATTTACCGCGAAAACCTTACACCGGTGACGCGGCCGCCCCTCACGTGAATCGCCGACCGACTGAGTCGGGGGTGGCACTGGCACCCCGCACTTACGTAAGGGTTGAGGCTATTTTGAGAGCGCATTCGTAACCTGACTGCATGTATTAATAGTGTATTTGTGTCAAGTTTAATAGGGTAATTAGGCTTTTATGCTGGAGGGCGTGCATTGATCGGTATAGAAGCTATAGGGATGGGCTTTTAAAGTATACATGTATTTGAGCTGGATCCATTTTGATTCTTTGATTAATTTAGGAAAATTACAATATATAATCTGATATTAAGAGGATTCTAACTATCCTGTAAATGTTTGAAAACTGCCAGTTTTGCACTATTTTTTTCATAAAAAAATTATCATTGACCGGGATTCTTTGACCGCGAGTGTACATTAAAATTGTTTTTAAATAGTTATAACTTATCAACGTATTTAACAACAGTATAAATACTACTAGGTCTCTACTAGAGACGTTTTTTTTTCTCTTTTTCTGCGACTAGACACTCTCCAGTAGTCAAAATAAAGTGAAACAACAAGCTTAAGAGATGTAAATATTGTAATAATATTCCTTACAGATTCTCGAAAAAAACGTATGAAAAACAGTGTAAGTATTCAAAATACAGCGATATTTTATTAGTGTTGCAAATTAACTGTTTACGAAAGCGTCCACGCCTATTATTTAGAATTCACAAGTAAAGACTATGGATATAATACAATATATAATTTACCTACTTGTATATTGTAGTTTTACAGTTTTATTCCTTCATATAATTCATATATAAGTCTATATATATAAATCGTATGTATTAGTTTATTGTATTAATATATAAGTAGTAATATGTAATTATACCTATTGTAGGTTTAGCCTTGTTTTGTATACATTACTTATTTTATTAGGATCTTTTTTTAAATAACAGTTGTTTCTATAAAGTAATCATTTCCTGCACCAACTTAAATGTCTCTGTTTGGCCCTATGGTTGGCTGGTAGAGAATGCCATTTGGCATTAAGTCCGCCATTTGTACAGCATTGTTTGTTCTGTGCAATATTAAATAAATAAATAATAAATAGCTTTGGCAATAGAATTTAAAGAAATATGTAAAGGTGGATTTAGAGCAAACGAGCATTCGGTCAGTCTATCCCCCACTTTACGAAATTTGTTCGTTACACAAAACGTGATTCGTTGAAATTCGTTTTCGTAGAGTGGGGGATAGAATGAGCGAATGCTCGTTTGGTCTAAATCCACCTTAAGCTATAATACTTAAGTGTGAAGTTACAGGTTAAGGTGCACCTAACTGTAAACAAATGTGACGGTTAAGAACAGCAGAAGGTCAATTCTTTATAGACTGCCAAATGAAACACTTACATGAATACAGTTTTTTAAGGTGCATTCAGACCAAGCGAACATTCGCTATTCTAACCTCCCACTCTACGAAATTCGATCGTTACACAAAACGTGATTGGTTGATTTCGTAGAGCGGGGGATAGAACAGCGAATGCTCTTTTGGTCTGAACGCACCTTTAGCTTGTGTTGTGATCACCATTGCTTAAATATTTATACAAAATATTTGTAATCAGCATGTTTCCAGCATTTTCTATTAAAAATTCCACCTAAGCCGTATTCATTGACAACAATAGTGCCTTGTGGTGACGGCAGTAAGAATACATTTGTCACCACCCCAACTCTCCTTCGGGTGTCGTAAGAGTCGACTAAGGGATTGAAGTGTCACTGACCATTATTTTATAAAAGATTGATGATGGGCAGCAGCGTCATCATAGTGAACACGTTACTGCGATCGCCAATCCGCTTGCCCAGCGTAGCGATTATGGGCATTTACCTCCTAATGCGTCTTAACGCATAGTTAATAGGAGAGGCCTACGTCCAGCAGTGGACTATCATAGGCTGATGATGTGATGATGATGTCATGCATTAGTTAATAGAAGAGGCCTACGTCCAGCAGTGTACTATCTTAGGTTGATGATGATGAATAGTAACTTTGTGGCTTTCATAACACATTGGTAAAATCTAGATGTATGTATACACTAGTTTTCTAGAACTGTGCTCCCGCGCAGCCAATCCGAACAAAGCCTGTAAACAGTTAGGCCATTGAATAACAAATGGGGCGGCATTACCGCTGGTACCGCAAATGTATGGACTTGTTTAAAATCTGTTGGGAATATTTATGAAGGCGACTGAACTGCGAAACCAATACACAGTGTAAGGAATGAGTACCTTCGCTTCGAGGTTTCACGGTATTTATAGCGGCTCTAGATTTTCTATAACTATATACCCTAACAAGTTAAGTTACTCATCCTTGTTGTTGTATGACAGCCTAAAGCTGCCACAATTTCACGATTGTTCTCTAATAATCTCACTACCTATGAAATTGGCGTTTTTCGTCATAGACTTTAGTTGATCCCTAATTTTATCATATAAAGAGAAACTTAGATATATTCTTTGCTTTCAACAGTGCACTGTGTAACAAAGTTTTTTTCACACTAATAATGGTTTTTTTTCCTTAAACAATAGAAGCTTTGAAAATAACTCTTGCTATATGTTGTCGGTTCATATGTTTGAAATAGGTATAAATGTATGATAGTACCTTGTTTTCTGAAATAGAGATATACAAAACACGCCTTAGAAGTGTCTAATATTACGGGCAAAATTTGGTTTATTCTGATTCTGACGTCAAAAAATAAACACAAAAGTCATTGTATGGAAAAAAGACTTCACAAAATTCTCCATACAAAACGCCAATTTCATAGGTAATGGCCGTAATACTAATTTTAAAAATCAATAATTTTAAATAAAAATGTATGTAAATTCAAAGTTTAAGGTTTTAAGTTGGTGCATAAACCAAGATTGTGATCTAAAAGATCATTATGAAATAATGCAAGTTTTTAGATACCTTTACAATTTACATGCTTGACAAGTCAATGTACTGTGTAACATAATAATCGCGGCGTATTATGAGTATGACAGTGAAGTATAAATAGTTAACAGTTACGCAAGAGAAGCCATCGACAATAAGGGTGTAATAATAACTTGTAATATTATAAGTATTCGATTACGTGACTAGTGTCGCTTGAAATAGCATCTCGTGATGTTAATTTAGAATAGAACAGTCACCATTGTTACTGGATTATTTTCTAATTTTTAGTGAGATGTAATAAGTATACATATAATTTTTCTCAGTCACTGCGCGATGTTTCGGAGAGCCTAGGTCTCCATTATCATTATTATCAAGCACTGAGCCCGCGTTCACGCGTCGCCACTCGCGAGTGCGGCGCGTACTGAGTTTCGCGAGTTGCGAGGCGTGAACATTTTTGCTCGCTGGCATTGTGAACTACCAGCGACTTGCAATTAGGCTATTTTCTCACCCAAGAAACTAATAAAAAATGTATAGTATACCCGTGTCAGTGTTACAAAAATGGTG